>VSMD01093068.1:21930-78297 GCA_008750895.1 Mirza zaza
CCCTCCTCCCTCTGCTCACACCCTCCTCCTAACACTCTCTTCCCTCTGCTCACACCCTCCTCCCTCTGCTTACACCCTCCTCCCTCTGCTCACACCCTCCACCTGCTGCTCACACCCTCCTCTTAACACCCTCCTTCTCCTGCTCACACCCTCCTCCTAACACCCTCCTCCCTCTGCTCACACCCTCCGCCTGCTGCTCACACCCTCCTCTTAACACCCTCCTTCTCCTGCTCACACCCTCCTCTTAATACCCTCCTTCTGCTCATACCCTCCTCCTAACACCCTCCTTCTCCTGCTCATACCCTCCTCCTAACACCCTCCTTCTCCTGCTCACACCCTCCTCTTAATACCCTCCTTCTCCTGCTCAGACCCTCTCCCTGCTCACACCCTCTTCCTCACACCTTCCTCCTGCTGTTCACACTCTCTTCCCTCTGCTAACACCCTCCTCCCTCTGCTCACATCCTCCTCTCCTGCTCACACCCTTCTCCTCACAACCTTCTCCTGATGTTTACACCCTTCTTTTCCTGCTCACACCCTCATCCTTCTCACACTGCGTATACTTCCTCCCTTTGCTCACACCTTCCTTCTCCTGTTCACATCCTCCTCCTCACACCCTCCTCCTCACACCTTCCTCCTGCTGCACACACCCTCCTTCCCTTGCTTACCCCCTCTTCCTGCTGTGCCCAAGTTGAGTGATAATTTCTAGCAACCTTGTCCATTGTCTGTAGAAATCTCCATACTCTTTAAGACCAGGTCTGGGGCTGAGGAACAGACTGGACCCCACCCCTGAACTTGGAGGCCAGACCTGCCCCACAGGCCACACCCTTGCCTGCTGGGAGGAGGACTGGCAGGGTGGCTCCAGGATGTTGCTGGGGTGGTCTTGCCTGCTCATCTTCGTCTCTTGCTCATTCTGGTCTTTGCTTAATGGCAGACTTGTCACTGGGTCCTCTGCATGGCTGCTGAGAGGGGCATGGCCCTTCCTTCCCTTCTTTGTTGCCGAAGATTTCTGGAGAATTTGGTTTCCCTGAAATCTCTCCCCTAAGAGAAAGGGTGAGAGAAAAAGACACAGACACAGAACACAGAGAGAGGGGGACAGGGAGAGGGAGGACAGTGAGTGTGAGTGAACAACATGCAGAAGTTCTGGAATTCTGAATTCCCGTGGAGGCTGCACAGGACAGGCTGGATTTGGGGGATCCCAGCCCAGCCCACCATGACTTGCAGAGCCCTCAGCTGGGCTGGCTGTCTCCCAGGGGCCTTCTCCTCAGGAAGGCGCCCACAGTCTTCTCTCTTGTCCTCATGGAGGGTGTGGCCAAGCAGCTCCTGGGCCGCCTCTGGCCTGCCAGGCTCTCCTCCCTCCCTGCCCTTCCCACCGCCCCACAGGGGCACCCATTAGGATGTTGGAGCATGCAAGGGGGGCCACATCGTCCCTGGGTAGTCTCCTCTCTAGTGGTGCCCTGGCAAGTGTTAACAGCTGGTGGTAGGGACCCCGACTGGTAGCAAAGAGGCCCACCATGGCCAACATCAAGCTACCAGCATGACATCAGGTGGCTGTAAGAGTCCAGCAAACGTGATGGTTGCTTCTCCAGCTGGTGAGAGCTGTCTCCAGCACCCTACTGCCTCTGCTGCAGCCCAGCCCAGAGTGACCAGGCGAAGGAGGGAGCCAGGAAGGCGCCCAAGGCCACTTGTGCCCTGGGGCGGGCCCTGCTGCCAAGCCCCAGCCCCCCTCTCTCCATTCTTGGGGCTGTGCTTGGCTTAGGGCTGGGATTCATTATTCTCTTGCTCCTACTTCCCCCACCTCACAGGAGTACACGGCCCATCTCCCCAAAAGACTGGTTTTGAGCTTACGAAGGGCACATGTTTGCAACCCGTGTGGCGAGTGGTCTGTTTCAATCCTGCCCCCACACCCATGGCGCCATGGTCTCAGCAGCGGGCGTTCGGTTGCCATCCCTGCCTGCGAGATGGGAGTGTGACCCCATCCTTCACGGGGCGGGGGGTGGGGGGGCCTGAGAGCCCAGGGAGGGGACTCTTGTAACACCTGGCCTAGGTGGGTGTTACAGTCAGTGGGGACAGCTCCAGGGAAAGATGTTAAAGGCCCTAACACACCATTTCCTAGTGTTGTCAGGGTCTCTTGTCACAATGAAGTTTTGAAATTTCACTGTATGTCAAATATATTGGTATTTTCCTTATGGTATATTTGCCTTTCTATATTTGTTTTGTTTTGTTTTTTTTTAAAATTATTCTCTGTCCTGGTGTCATAAAGATACCTTTTTTTCTCTTTATAATTAAAATAATTAATGGGCTTCATTTTTGGAGCAGTTTTACGTTTATAGAAAAATTGGACTGGAAGTATAGAGTTCTTGTATGTCCTTTCCCCCTTGCACTCCACCCCCCAGGTTCCCCTATTGTTAGCATCTTTCATTAGCGGGGTGCATTTGTTACAGTGAGGGACCAATACTGATATATCATTATTAACTAAAGTCCGTAGTTTACATTGGGGCTCACCCTTGCTGTTGTGCGTTGTATGGGTTTGGACAAATGTATAATGATGTGTATCCAACATAGTAGTGTCATACACAGTGTCATCACTGTCCTGAAAATACTCTGTGTGCTGCCTCTTCATTTTTCCCTCTTCCCAACCTCTAACCCATGACTCCTGATCTTTTTACTGTCCTCATTGTTTTTCCTTTTCCAGAATGTCATATAGTTAGAATCATACAGTATGTAGCCTCTTCAGACTGGCTTCTTTAACTTAGCAATACCCACTTAAGGTTTTTCCATGTCTTTTCATGGCTTGGTAGCTCATTTCTTTTTAGCTGAATAATATTCCATGGTCTGGATGTACCAGAGTTTGTTTATTCATTCATTTGCTGATGTTGAACATCTTTTCATATGCTTATGTGCCATCTGTATATCTTCTTTGGTAAGGTGTCTGTGATCTTTTGCCCATTTTTAAATTGGGTTGTTTCTGTATTGTTTAGTTTTAAGAAAATCAGTCCTTTATCAGATATATGTTTTGCAAATACTTTCTCCCAGTCCATGGTGGCTTGCCTTTTCATTCTCTTAAGTGTCTTTCACAGAACATAACTGTTAAATTTTAATTAAGTCCAGCTTATCAATTTTTTCTTTCACGGATCATGCTTTTGGTATTGTATCTAAGAAATCATCACTAAACAAAACCCAAAGTCATGTAGATTTTCTCTTATGTTATTTTTTAGTTCTAAAGTTTTGCATTTTACATTTAGGTCTGTGATCAATTTTGAGTTAATTTTTATGAAACGTGTAAGATCTGTGTCTAGATTCATTTTTTTAAATTTGGATGTCCAGTTATTCTAGCACCATTGTTGTAAAGACTATCCTTTATCTGTCTGGTCTGTAAAGACTTTGCTCTTCTCCTTCAATATTGTGATGGCTATTGATTTGTGTATCTTTTTTGCCTCCCTCTATAAATTTTAGAATAAGTTTGTTGATATATAAAAATAACTTCCTAGGTTTTTTTTTTTTTTTTTTTTTTTTAAGACAGAGTCTCGCTTTGTTGCCCAGGCTACAGTGAGTGCTGTGGCATCAGCCTAGCTCACAGCAACCTTAAACTCCTGGGCTCAAACGATTATGCTGCCTCAGCCTCCCGAGTAGCTGGGACTACAGGCATGCGCCACCATACCCAGCTAATTTTTTCTGTATGTATTAGTTAGCCAATTAATTTCTTTCTATTTATAGTAGAGACGGGGTCTCGCTCTTGCTCAGGTTGATTTTGAACTCCTGACCTCGGGCAATCTGCCTGCCTCGGCCTCCCAGAATGCTAGGATTATAGGCATGAACCACCGCACCCGGCCCTTCCTGGGGTTTTATTGTGATTACATTGAATGTGTATATCAAGTTGGGAAAAACTGACGTCTTGGCAATATTTGAGTCTTCCTATCCATGAACATGGAATATCCATTATTTAATTCTTGTTTGATATTTTTCATCGGAGTTTTGTAGTTTTTCTCATATAGATCTCATATATATTTTGCTGGATTTATACCTAAGTATTTCACTTTTGGGGATAAAATGTAAATGGTATTGTGTTTTTAACTTCAAATTGAAATAACCTGGTATCCTGCAACCTTGCTACAATCACTTATTAGTTCCAGGAGTTTTTTGTTGTTGTTGTAGATTCTTTGAGATTTTGTACATAGACACGTCTTTCGTGAGCAGTTTCCTTTCTTCCTTCTCAATAAGTATACCTTTGATTTCCTTTGCTTGTATTATTGCATTAGCTAGGACTGGCAGTAAGATGTTGAATAGCAGTAGTGAAAGGGGACGTGGAGACATCCTTGTTTTGTTCCTGACTTAGTAGGACAGTAACTAGTTTCTCCCTGTTAACTGTGATGTAAACTTCAGGTCCTTTGTAGATTTTTTTTTTTAATCAAGTTGAGGATGTTCCACTCTATTCCTAGTTTTCTGAGAATATTTATTATGAGTGAATGTTGGATTGTGTCAGATGCTTTTTCTACATCTATTGATATGATCATGTGATTCTTCTTCTTTAGCCTGTTGATGTGTTGGATAATAGTAATTAATTTTTGAATGTTGAATCAGACTTGCATACCTGGGATAAATCCCACTGGGTCATGGTATATAATTCTTTTTGTACATTGTTGGATTTAATTTGGTAACTTTTTGTGAAGGATTTTTGCATCTGTGTTCATGAGAGATATTGGTCTGTAGATTTCCTTTTTTTAAATAATGTCTTTGTCTGGTTTTAGTATTAGGGTGATGCTGGCCTCATAGAATGAGTTAGGAAGTATTCACTTTGCTTCTATTTTCTGGAAGAGATTTTATGGAATTGGCATGATTTCTTCCTTAAATGTTTGGTAGAATTCGTGAATGAACCCATCTGGACCTGGTGCTTTCTGTTTTGAAAGGTTATTAATTATCCATTCAATTTCTTTTAGAGATGTAGGCCTATTCAGATAGTCTATATATCCTTTTGTGAGTTTTAGTGGATTATGTCTTTCAAGAAATTGGTCCATATAACCTAGATTATAAAATTTGTGGCCATGGAGTTTTTCATAGTATTCCTTTATGAACCTTTTAATGTCCATGGGATCAGTAGTGATGGCACCACTTTCATTTCTGATATTAGCAATTTACCTCTTTTCTCTTTTTTTCTTAGTTAACCTGGTTAGCAGTTTATCAATTTTATTCATATTTTCGAAGACCCAGCCTGTGGCTTTGTTGATTTCCTGTATCAATTTCTGTTTGCAATTTCATTGATTGCTGCTCTAGTTTTTTTATTAAGACAGACTCTCACTCTGTTGCGCGGGCTAGAGTGCCATGGCGTCAGCCTAGCTCACAGCAACCTCAAACTCCTAGGCTCAAGCGATCCTTCTGCCTCAGCCTCCCGAGTAGCTGGGACTACAGGCATGTGCCACCATGCCCGGCTAATTTTTTCTACATATTTTTAGTTGGCCAATTAATTTCTTTTTATTTTTAGTAGAGATGAGGTCTCGCTCTTGCTCAGGCTGGTTTTGAACTCCTGACCTTGAGCGATCCACCTGCCTCGGCCTCCCAGAGTGCTAGGATTATAGGCATGAGCCACTGTGCCTGACCGCTGCTCTAGTTTTTACATTATTTCTTTACTTATGCTTACTTTGGATTTAATTTACGCTTCTTTTTTCTAGTTTCTTAAGGTGGAAGCTTAGATTATTGATTTTAGATTTTTCTTCTTTTCTAATATATGCCTTTGATCCTATAAAATTTCCTCCAAGAACTACTTCCATAAATTTTGACAGGTTGTCTTTTCATTTTCATTTATTTCAAAATATTTTTAAATTTCCTTTGATATTTTTTTCTTTTATTCATGTGTCATTTAGAAGTGTGGTGTTTAATATCTGTGTATTTTGGACTTCTCCAGCTATCTTTCTGATACTGATTTCTAATTTACTTTCATTGTGAGAGCATACTTTGTATGATTGCTGTTATTTTAAATTTGCCAAGGTGTGAATATGGCCCAGAATGTGGTCTATCATGGTGAATGTTTGATGTGAGCTTGAGGCAAATGTGTATTCTGCTGTTGCTGGATGAAGTAGTCTAAAGATGTCTATTAGATCCAGTTGATTGATGGTGCTGTTGAGTTCAACCATGTCCTCACTGATTTTCCACCTGCTTGATCTGTCCGTTTCTAATGGAGGGTATTGAGGTCTCCAGCTATGACAGTGGGCTAGTGTGTTTCTCTTTTGCACCTCCATCAGTTTTCACCTCACATGTTTTGACACTCTGTTGTTAGGTGTGTATATGTTTAGGATTATTGTGTCTAATTGGGAAATTGACCCCTTTATCATTAAGTAATGCACTTCTTTATTACTGATAATCTCCCTTGTTATGAACTCTATTTTCTCTGAAATTAATACAGCTAATCCAGCTTTATTTTAATTAGTGTTAGCATAGTATGCCTTTCTGCCATTTTTAAAAAGTAAATATCCACTTACTCTTTAAAAATTGTGATAAAATATACATACTATTTTGATCATTAAAAATAATCATAGCTAACATTCATTGTGTTCTACTATATACCAAACTATGCATTGTTTTTTGACTTGTATAAAATCTCTAAGAGGTACTATTATCATCTCCGTTTACAGATGAGTAGTTTTCTCAGGATCACACAACTAGTAAATGACAGAATCCAGAAATGGGCAAAGAATTATTTATCGCAAGCTATTGACCCTGTGAGCTATTATTTTCTCTAATGTATTTAGATCACTTATTTATATTTTGATTTGGCTAATCAAAATTATTTTTACTTTTTAAATTGTGTAATATGTACATAACAATTTTTTTTTTTTTTTACTATTTTAACCACTTTTTTTTTTAACAGGGTCTCTTTCTATCTCCCAGGCTGGAGTTCAGTGGCACAGTCATAGCTCACTGCAACCTCACACTCCTGGGCCCAAGGGATCCTTTTGCCTAGGCCTCCTGAGTAGCTAGGACTACAGGCACATGCCACCACACCCAGCTAATTTTTAAAATTTTTTGGTAGAGACAGGATCTCACTACATTGCTCAGGCTGGTCTTGAACTCCTGGCCTCAAGTGACCCTCTTACCTTAACCTCCCAAAGTGCTGGGATTACAGTTGTGAGCCACTGTGCCTGGCTCCATTTTAACCATTTTTACATGTACAATTCAGTGATATTAAGTACATTGACACTGCTGTGCTACCATCACCACCATCCAGGTCCAGAATGTTTTCATCTTCCCCCATTGAAGCTCTGTACCCGTTAAATACTAACTCCCCATTCTCTTCTCCCTCCATCCCCTGGTAACCTCTATTCTATTTTCTGTCTATGAATTTGCCTATTCTAGGTATTAATAACTCATACAAGGGGAATCATATAGTATTTGTGTCCTTTGTGACTGGTTTATTTCACTTAGCACAATATCTTTAAAATTCATTTATGTTGTAGCATATATCAGAATTTCCTAACTTTTCAAGGCCAAATATTATTTATTATATGAGCCAGGTATGGTAGCTCACCCCTGTAATCCTAGCACTTTGGGAAGCCAAGGCAGGAGGATCCCTTGAGCCCAGGAGTTTGAGGTTGCTGTGAGCTATGGTGATGTACTGTACTCTAGCCCAGGGGGCAGAGCAAGACCCTATCTCAAAAAAATATATTTATTGTAGGGATATATACAGTACTTTGTATATCGATTCTTCTGACAATGGACACTTGGGTTGCATCTACTTTTTGGCTATTGTGAATAATTCTGCTATGAATTTCATATACAAGTATCTATTTGATTGCCTGCTTTCAGTTCTTTTGGCTCCACCTAGGAGTGGAATTACTAGATCATATGGTAATTCTATGTTTAACTTTTTGAGGAACTGCCAAACTGTTTTTCACAGTGGCTGCAACATTTACATTCCCACCAGCAATGCACAAGGGTTCCAAGTTCTCTACATCCTCACCAACACTTGTTATTTTCAGAATTTTTGAATTGAAAAAAAAATTATAATAGTCTTCCTGATGGGTGTCAAATGGTATCTCATTATGGTTTTGGTTTTATTTCCCTCATGGCTAGTGATGTTGAGCATCTTTTCATGTGCTTATTGTCCATTTCAAGAAATGTTTATTCAAGTTCTTTGCTCACTTTTTAAATTGGCTTATTTGTTTTTTGTTGTTGACTTTTAGGAGTTCTATATTTATCCCTTATCAGATATACGAATTGCAAATATTTTCTCCCATTCTGTGGGTTGTCTTTTCACTCTCTTGATAGTGTCCTTTGATGTGTAAAAGTTTTCTGTTTTGGTAGATTCCAGATTTTTTTTTCTTTTGCTGCCTGCACCTTTGGTGTCATATCCAAGAAATCATTGCCAAAGCCAATGTTATGAATATTTCCACCTAAGTGTTTTATAATTTTAGCTCTTAAATGTAGGTCTTTGATTCATTTAGAGTTAATTTTTGTATATGGTATAAGGGGCCAACTTCACTCTTTCGCATACGAATATCCATTTTGCTCAGCACCACTTGTTGAACACTGTCCTTCCCCCATTGGATGGTCTTGGCACCCTTGCTGAAAATCAGTGGATCATATATGGGAGGATTTATTTCTGGACTCTCTATTTTATTCCATTGGTCTGTATGTCTGTCCTTATGCCAGTACCACACTCTTATAATTACTATATTTTTGTAGTACGTTTTGAAATCAGGAAATGTGAGTCTTCCAGACTTTGTTCTTTTTCAAGATTATTTTGGCTATTTGGTGTCCCTTGAGATGCCATGTGAATTTTAGGATAGGTTTTTCTATTCCTGAAAAAAAGGCCATTGGGATTTTGATAGGGATTGCTCTGAATCTGTAGATTGCTTTAAATAGTATCCATGCCTTTACTCTTAATCTATTTGTGTCTTCATATTTAAAATGGGTTTCTTGTAGATAACACATAATTGGGTCTTGTTGTCTTACCCATTTTTATAGTCTTTGTCTTTTTTTCATTCTTTTCTTTTCTTTTTGCATTTTAGTTTTAGAAGTTTCTGTTGATGATTCTTCAAGATCATTTGTTCTTTCTTCAGCCGTGTCCAGTCTGTTGATGAGATCATCAAAAGCGTACTTCATTTTGGTCACAATGTGTTTTATTTCTAGCATTTCCTTTTAATTCTTTCCTAGAATTTCCATCCTTCTGCTGACATTACCCATCTGTTCTCCTGTGTTGTCCACTTTTCACATTAGAGCCCTTGGCTTGTTAATCACAGTTGTTTTAAATTCCCAGTCTGATAGTTCCAGAATCTCTCTTAGTCTGGTACTGGCGCTTGCTCTGTGTCTTTAGACCGTGTTTTTTGTCTTGTGTATGCCTTGTAGATTTTTGTTGCAAGCTGGGCATGATGTGCTGGGTGAAAGGAGTGTGGTACGTAGGCTTGTGGGGATGGAGTGGCAGGGTGCTGGGGGAGGAAGCATTCTGTAACCCTGTTACTAGGGCTCAGCATCCCAGTGAGCCTGTGCCCCTGGCTGTGACCTTCACACATGCTTCTCAGCCTTTCCCTTCTCTGCCCTCATGTAGGAATAGGATGGGTGGAGGAGGCTGGAGGTTTCCCTCCCACCAGGTTTCTGTTAAAACCCCAGCAGGTTGGGCTTTAGCAACATAGTTTCTCTTGCAGGCAGTTCTTCTTTGTTAAGAAGAACAGAATGTTCTGGCATATTTCAAAACAATTACTTTTCTCTTCCCCCTGCCTGAAGCACTGGGGGGTTTTCCTGCTGTCTCCACTGTGAGAACCTGGTAGGGCCCCTGGAGGTAGAACTCACAGAGGTGTGGGTGCACCCACTAAGGCTGGGCGTCCTGGGGCTCCTAATTCTTATACTTGTCCACACTGAGCATCAGTTACCATTCGGGTGTCCCTACCCCGGCATGGTTCTGTGGAGGTTTCTGTCCTGATAAGTCGTGACTCTCCACACTTGATCTTAGCCAACAGGCTGAGAAGCGATGGTAAGTTGTGATTTTCTGTATCTGCCTGTCTTTCCAATTTTGGGGACAGCAGTTTGCCTGTGACCTCAATTCTCCGATGGAGCTGAGAAGAGTTGTTGATTTTCCGTTTGTTCAGCTTTTTGTCTGTGAGGACAGAAGTGACAGCTTCCAAGCTTCTCACATGCTGAACCATGCTAACCAAAATGAGTGAGGCAAGAGTCTCAATTCATCGAGGTTTATTGAATCAAAGGTTGAGAGCACACCCGGGAAAACACGAGTCTGTGGCTGGTGTTTTCAGAAGAGTTTCTCAGGAGGCTTAGTATTTGTACTTTCCTTAAGGAGGGGAAGCATGCAAGTGGAGGGGGCAGGCAGTGAAGAGAATGGTTACATTTCTGTGAGACTTTAGTTAGTGCCCAGTAAATATACATTTTACATATGATAAGGTGAATGTTTAAAGCAAAAAGGGACTAGAGGAAGAATCAATGTTGTAGACAAGATAGAGGGAGGAATGATTGATCTCATTTTGTCTTTGTTTTATACCTGGGAAGGTAAGCTTGTAATTGACATTATCAGTGTGGGAAAATAGACTTTAGTTTTAGGAGCTAGACTTAGAGTGTACCCTAAACTTATAATTGACGTGTCCTTGTTTTACAGGCGGATATATATTTTGAAAGATTTCAAGGCCAGTGAAGAATGTACTTAGGTATAATTTGTGGGGGCAGTTATCGGAGATGTCTGAGGCCTCTTAAAGCCTTTCTGTGGGGTCTGGCTAATGTGTAACACTCTGACCCAGGTTGGGAGGCAGCGGTTATTCACTGGGGAAAAGAGTGGTGGGGTTGGTGACTCAGCTTCCAGGCTTTGCTTTCCCTCTGGCATAGGAGTTTGGGAGTCCAGAGACATTTTATTTTCCTTTACAACCAGGAAATGTTTTAAGCTTTGCTTTTTACATTTAGGTCTCTTTTTAAAAAATCTACCCAGAAGTTATTTTTTGGAGTGGTTTGAGTTAGGCAGCTGTTGTTCTAACACATCGACTCTGCATGGTATGTGGCGTTAAACCCCTTGTACAGACTGTCACCAAGTTGCAAGTCCACAGTTCACCCCAGGTCCTCCTGATTCAAAGCCCTCCATCCTTTAGCTCTTCTTGGCTTCTCTGAGTCCAGAATTGTGGGCTCTGATCGTCTTTCCTTGACTTCCCACGTCCCAGGTGGGACTGAAAGTATAGTGCCCGCTGGGATGGATACACTGTCAGTGCCGCTGATCCCATCTGTGACGACTCCACTGCTCTCTGGGACCCAGCTGACCCTGTGTTGGGAGGTGTGGGTGCACTGCTCTGGTGTCCTGGGGGGCCTTTGGGGTCCCAGGGAGGCCAGCACCCCAGTATATTCGCCACACGAGCATACACCATCCCGTATATGGCAGAGCCATGGCTGGGGTGCCCAGGAGGTGAAAGTGCTGGCCTGGGCACACTTTGGCAAGATGAGCAGAGGGCCCAGGAGTTGGGACTTGCACAAGTCAGGAGAGACAAAGCAGTGCTGAGAGATATGGATCTTTCTAGACCAAGGGTAAACAGCCCATGACGCGTGCCCACGGTCCCCTTGTAGTACTCAGAGCAGGCGTTGCTAATCAATCATGGGGTTCTCAATCACGGGACATGGGGTGGGGGAGCCCCGGTGCTCCCTGGGGCCTTGCAGGCCCAGCAGGCCTTGCCCAGTGCCTTCTGCACACCTGTCCTGGTCTGGTCGCTGGGACAGAGCAAGGAGCCAGTGCCTGGAGACCAATGATCTGCATCTGTAGACCTTTTGCTGCCCGTTTGTGCCACCCCTCAGGCCATCCAGCACGTTAGCAGCATCGCAGGATGCCTGTGTCCTCATCCTCAGCCTCTTGCCTTGCCCCTCCTGTCTCTCCTGTGAGCAGACAGAGGCCTCCGATGTGGGCCCTTTGGGTTGGGGGGGGGGTTTGGTGGGTGCAGGAAGGATCTAGAAAAAGAGACAGAGACTGGGGTTCCAGTTCAGAGAGAGGCCAGCCAGGCATTCAGGACTGGGCAGGGAGAAGGAGGAGCAGCTCTCCTGGGGGTTTGAGGACCCCTTGGGGACCTATCAGGCCCCATCCAACCCCAGACTGATGCCCACCACTCGGCTCCCCTCGGCTCTGCCGCCTTGAGGCCTCTAGCATGACCGAGTGTGTCAGCTGTCAGGTCCCAGCTGTGGGTCTGGGCGGTGTGAGCTGTGAGGCCCGGGAGGTTGAAATCAAACACAGTGTCACAGAAATGGGTCAAAGTCATGCTATTCTCACACACTGTATAGGATTGTTAATGTAGGAGAGAAAAACCCATGCAAACTCTGTCTGGCTGTGTAGAAGCGATGATGACCACATGAATCCATGTGGAAATGTGGAGGGGTCCCCTGGGGGGCCATCCACATGTGAACCTCATTTGGGTATATGGGGCATTTTGTCTTGAGCTTGTTTGTCTACGTCCTGCTCACAGCGTTGTCAAAAACGTAAAGAAGACATCGTCTCTGAATACACTTTCTCGGCTTGTCAGATGATGAGGCGGCACCGGGCATCAGGAGGAGGGTGCAGAGACCAGCGAAGCAGACGTGGCGGGTTTGGGATGAGCAGCACCGAGCCAGTGGTTTCCAGCGCACGTGGCTGGCATGGGCAGCGTGTGCCATGAAGGGCTCCGGTGGAGGTGCCTGGCCACCGGGGGCTGGGGTGGCGGGGCAGCCCAACCACTCTGGTGAGCTGGGCGGGGAGGAGAGGGTGCCCTGCCGGGGTTTCCAGTTCTGAGATTCACCCACAAGGACTCCAGGGTAGTGGCTGCTGTTCTGGGGTGGAGCCATCGAGTGTGGGTGTGTCCTCAGGTGGGGGGGCGTGGGGGGGGTGTCAGGTGGCTGGATGGGGTGTTTCCGTCCAGCCCTCATCTGGTGCTTGTTTGTTAACATATTCGGTCCACCAGAAACATCCATTGTGGACCTTGGTGGGTCTCACAGTGTTTCAGAAGGGGGCACTGTCGAGTCCTAAAAATAGAAGTCCCCTCTCCCCCTACTCCTGGCTCTCTGGAGCCTTTTCTGAATAAAGATTTCTGTGGTCAAATAGATAAGGGATTTCTTCTGACTTAGGCCAGAGGAAGGGGAAATAGATTAGGGAAAGGCTACATCTCATACTCCCGTTTTGGAGATTCACAGTACAGATTATTATATTAAAGGCTCTGAAAAGGGCTCTGCAATAAAAAAGGAAGGAGAGAAACACTGTTCAACCTACCAGTTCCCAAACTTCTTTGCCCACAGAACCCCTTTTGTAACTAACATCTGTTCATATCCTGTAAGCTAATATTTAAAGAATGTAATTTGGGAAATGTTTGCCTACTACACACAGTGGCAGATTCCACAAGGCAGAATTGGGGGGTCATCATGCCTTATTGGCTGAATAACGTCCCCCCAGATTCATATATGTCGAAGCCCTAACCCCTAGTGCCTCAGAATGTGACCTTGTTTGGGAATAGGGTAATTGCAGATGTAATTAGTCAAGTAAGTATGAAGTCATGCTGGAGCAATGGCTGATGTCCTTATAGAAAGAGGAAATTTGGACACAGGCACACACAGGCAAGAACACCACGTGATCGCGAAGGCAGAGATTGGGCTGATGCATCTTCAAGCCAGGGCACACCAAGGATTGCAGGACCACCAGAATGGAGGAGAGAGCCTGGGACACATTCTCCCTGCCAGCCCAGCCCTCAGAAGGAACCAACGCCACTGACACCCTCATCTCCAACTTCTGGCCTCCAGAACTGTGAGAAAATAAATGTCTGTTGTTTAAGCGGCTAAGTCTGTGCTACTTTGTTACGGCAGCCCGAGCATACTAATAAAGCTTGGACAGGTTAAGACTTTAGCTTCTCCCTGGGCTCAGAAGCCGCCACTGGGAGGCCCATGGCCAGAGCAGGAGAGAACCTTGGGGAGCCTTTCTGGGGCTGTGTGGGCCGCCCAGATTCCAAAGAAAGACCTCAAAGAGGCCGGGATGGAGCATCAGGCAGTTGGGAGAATGGCTTTCCATTGCTGGTGACGTCTATTGTAGCATCACCCAGTGATTGTACCTTTGGAAATGAACTCTACTGAAGTATATGAGCCACTCATGGCTGGCCAGGTGTGAGAAGGGAAGTAGGAACCCCCCAAATGCCTGCTAGTTGAGGAAGTGCCCAGCTTTCTGTGGTGTGTCAACTTGAGGAATGTTCTCTGCTATCAAGTTGAGTATATGATCTTGGTCAAAATGTGGGAATCGTGTGTGAAGTGATGCTAAATGTAAAAGGCAAAATGCAAAATGGGAGCTCAGTGCTGGGAAAGTCCCTGATTGGACGCTGGTGGGGCCACGAGAGTCTGGGTGCTCGCAAATAGAATGTCATGTTGCCCGGCGCTCTGGAAGGGCCACCTCAGGCCCAGTGTTTGGAACCCAGACGTCTGGCCCTGGGCTGGAGCGGACAGACACAGCCCCGGGAGCTCAGCGTGCCTGCGCCAGAGGGCTGTCCTGCCAGCAGGTGCCGCCTGCCCACCTCCCTGTGGGACTCGGCTCCCGGCCTGGGAACTCCACCTCCTGCCCAGTGCAGCGAGCGCGTGCCTGAGACTCACCCGCAGCCCAAACGCTGTCTTCCCCTGCTCCAACCCAGGGCAGGGTGGGTGGGGAGGGTTAAGTACCACACTAGCCAGCCGGCCAGCGACCTCGAGGCACAGCTGTCTGCAGCTGGCAGACCCCGCGGGAAGGCGAGGGCTGGTTAATGGCGTGGGGAAGTATGGAGAGGCGGAAGCACAAAGTAGAGGGGACAGGCTCCTGTCTGTGAAGAAGCACCGTCCCACGGTGCAGAGCTGCGCGCCTGCGCAGGTGAAAACAGCAGGTGTTCACGGTGCTGACGGAGCTGACGCCAGCGTATTCTTTAAACTACCTTGTTTACTCCATTGCAAACATTGTACACATGATAATATTAATAATACAAACACATTATTCATCTCCTGTGAACATAGATTATGTGTTTCTATAACTGCAAGCAGAAAAATACACAAAAGAAAAAACCCCACAGCAATCTCAGCACTCTTGTAGAAGTTACTGTTTCCACCAAAGTGCTTAGGTCAAGATTAAAACATAAAAGAACATTTCGTCATTCACTCCTAAGCACTCATTTTATTCAAAGGTAGGAAAGTTGGTTTTTTTTTTTTTTTTAAGCTAACACACAAATAAATAGCAACTTGATTTAGTGTCAAAAAAAAAAAAAAAAAAACCCAACACCACAAAGGTCCTCTGTGCAGCCGGTGGCCCTATGCCTGCTAGGCTGTCGCCGGCCCTGGCCCAGGCCCGCCCCACTGGGGCCCCTGTGGGGCCGGGAGCCCGGGAGAGTGGGCCTGGATGACTGAGGCTGGTTTCAGAATAGCTGCTTATTAATTTACAGCAGGAAATAAAGCCGTCGGCCACGAGTGCTGCTTTGTCGGCTCAGCCGCTTGCAGAATGACCTGCAGGGTTGGCGGTGCTGTGCCTGTCACCGGGAGACAGCGCCTGGCCTGAGCGGGCAGCCTCACACAGAAAACCCAAATGGGAAAATCCGATTTACAGAACAGGTCAACAAGGGCTGGATCGTTGGCTTTTACTCAAGGCTCCTGGGCTTCTTTCAGCTCTAAAATTTAAGACCCCCTTGGAATTGCCTGTGGCCTGTCTGTAGACCAGAGGGGTCCCAGGCCTGTCCTTTGGCTGTCACTGTTGCTGGGAACCTGAGGGGCCATTTCTAGCCCATCCCAGATTGTTGAGTTGGGAGAACATGAGAGAGAGAGAGAGAGACAGAGAGAGAGAGAGAGTGAGAGTGTGTGTGCAGTGGCGAGGGTGGAAGTCTGGTGCAGGTTCAGTTGGTGCAAATTGTTAGCCTCCCTGCTTGGCAGTCAGCCCCTGTGAGCCCAGTGAGGGCCAGGGTGGCGGCAGGAGAGCGGCAGTCCCCGCATGGGCCCAAGTCTCCGCAGGAAATGGGAGAATGTGAACATGGGCTGAGGAGGCCCGAGGAACAGGGCAGAGAATCTGCTGCTTCCAAAGTTTCCACTGAGGAGCCGGAATCCCAAGGTGGAGTGGGCCATGTGGGGCGCAGCCCCTGGCTTCAGCTCGCCTGAGCACTGCTCCACAGGGACCCTGCAGCCGTCCTAGGTCCCAAACACAAAGAAGCCTGGGGGCCCGGTTCCCCGTGCACACCATCCTGGGGCAGAGTCGCTTTGCCAGCTCTGTCTGGGTGTCTGGCACTGCTGAGTGGCTTCTGCATGTGTCGCCTCGTTTCTTGCACGTGTGGTCTAGGAAGTAGGGGGATAGTCGTTGTTCCCACTAACTGAGGGAAGTCACCAGTTTCCTTGGTGACGCAGCTGGGGATGGCACCTGAGCAGGCTCTGCTGTGGCCACATGGGCAGGTGGAAGGTCCATCAAGCCCTTCTGGTGTCATCACTGAGGGTCGTAACTGGTGCCCGGAGAGCCGGCAGTCTTCACCAGTGAAGGTGGGGCTTGAGCGGGTCCCTGAGAGGCTTTTTTCAGCCCACTGTGGGCACAGGGTGAGACCAGAACCTTCCTGTCTCCCTCTGCCTTCCACCAACTCCAGCCCAGCCAAGGCCATGCTGCTCCAGGATGCCCCTCCTGGCCAGCTCACTGGGGAGAGGCGTGGGGTGGGACCAAACAGCAGGGGCAGCTGGGCTGCTGGGGAGGGCCGTGGTGCAACCAGCACGGCCTAGCCGAGAGCAGGCTGTCCCACAAAGCCACCTGCAGCAGGGAGCACTGTAGGGGTTGGTGGCAGCCACAGAAAGTCAACAGGTGGCAGGTCCAGGTGGCGACTGCAGGAAGGGGCCGGTCCAAGAGGGTGGCTAGAGCCAGAGCCCACGCCTGTGGAAGACCTGGGGCCAGACTCTGCCTCTGAGGCGCAACAGAGCTGGGGTCAGAGGCTGGGGCTTTCAGTCTGTCGTGGGGCAAGAGCCGTGGACTGGACACGGGGATAAGATAGAGGCAGATGAAGGGTCCTGCAGACTCTGACACTTCCCACTGTGTCTGCCCCGGGAAGCCCCCACCAGGCTGTCGTCTGCAAAGATCGAGCACTGCGCTGGCTTGCAGTGGGAGCACTGGGTACCCTCCTCCCAGGGGGCCTCGGCAATGAAGCCAGTTCCGGTAAGCTCTGTGGGGTTCCAGGACTCCCTTCCTGCCCAGAATTAATTCTTCCCTTTCCCTCTCAGGACCATTTACGGGTACTGTTGATCCCATTGTAAATGAGACAGTGTTCTGAGCCTTCCATAAGGCAAGGACTCAAAGAGTATTTTCTTATTTTAATTAGCTTTATTTGATTTTAAAAGCCCCATAATATGCTTGGTGCCTGGGGGCCTCATGATGTGAACAAGTTATTCAAATCACTTTCAGCTGAGTTCAGTAGCAGGCGTCCCAATCCAGGCATTGTGCGGTGACCTTGATGTTCAGAACATCGAACTGGGACTCTACAGCATCCCCTCTTCCGGGCCTTCTCCCTGCCCGTTGCCCCCACCCCCTCTGCCCTGCAAACTCCCCGGGGGCAGTCGTGTATGGGGGGGGCACACCTGCAACACTGTCCAAGGATGTTCTTCGAGGAGCTTAGAGGACGCTGCCACTGCCTGCCTGCCCGTCTGTGCTTCTGGACAGGCAGAGGGGGCTTGGAGCTTGGCCATGGTGGAGAAGCACCCAAGCCCCAGCCCTGTTACTTGGGTGCGCTCCTGCTCTGACTGGGGCCTTGTGGCCTCAGCCTGGCAGAGGCCCATCCATCCAAAGGCCATGAAAGCCTTGGCGGTCCCCTCCTGCTGGGCCACGCTGGGGTCCCCTTCTGCTGCCTCATTCTCTAGAGAACAGGTCAGTCTCCCCCTCTGCCTGCCTTTTGGTGGCCGCATTCTTCCTGTCCTGCTGGGCTGAACAAGTGCTGAGCCCCAGCAACCCCACACTGCGGCTGTCCTGTGTTGCTTGTAGGTCAGTTCTTGCTCCTGTGACACAGGCCAGTCACTGTGCCTGACACCAGGGTCTGGAATATAGGACACTGGCTTGCCCATAGAAAGCATGGAGTGGGGCAGAAACAGACAGGTAAATAAGTCTAATAGAGTGGACCTGAGACACATGCAAGGTATAATATTCAGAGCAGAGTGAGCTGACTTCCTGTGGCAGCTGGGAAGGGGAGGAGCTGTTGCAGTTGGGTCTTGAAGAATGCATAGGAGTTTGCTCCTGGCAGCAGGGACAGGCTTGCAACACAGACCGAGGATCTTTGCAGGTGTTGTCTCAGTGATTATAAATTCTGAGTTCCTAGGGAGGATGGTGGCAGTACTGACCTCTCTGCTCTTGGACATGTCTGAGATGTTGGGGCCCTTGCTGTGGCCCACATGGCACATGCTAAACATGTTTGTGGCCACTTCTCGGAGGGCTGGAACTTCCAGGGGGACTTCCTGCGACAGATTGGCATCTGGCAAGTGGCTGAGCCACCAGGGAAGGGGAGGAGGCAGAAGTGGTTCTGTAGCTGGCAGCCTGAGCACCAGTGGGGGAGATGGCGGGTTGGGGACAGCCACCACCGGGAGGAGCCATTTCAGGGCAGTTCTCTAGGGGAAGTGGTGAGGAAGTGGGCAGATGCCTGGGGGGGGGGACCTTAAGAAGGGACTATGCCAGGTGGGGGCAGAGAGGAAGGGGAGAGAATCGGGGGTGGCGATGATAACATTAGGGCTCAGAGAATGTCCAGGGCTGCAGCGAGTTGCGGAACGGAAGGGGTGAAGAGGCTGAGGAGCTGGGTGCAGGGAGGGGGTCATCTTAGGGGCCGGCCTTCCTGCCCTCTCTCCACCGGCCAGCCACCTTCCCCTCTGGGGACGTCTAAGCTGCCAGGAGAGGAGACCCTGTCCTCTCTCACTGAGGGCACCCTCCACCCCACCTGCAGGCCTTGTCACCCCAGGCCCTTCCTGTTGAGTGCCTGCTGAGCGCCGGCGCTGTGCCTGCTGCCTTCCCTGTCGCAGAGGTGGGCAGTGTGGCGGCCCCACCCCAGACTCATCCCTGGCCCCCCGCGGCGCTGCCTGGCGTCCCCTGCCTGGCCTCTTGCTGGTCTTGTGCATTTGCCTGCCTTGGTCACTGGCCGTCCCAGGCCCAAGCTGGCGGCGCAGGGCAGATCCGGAGCCTCTGCAGGGAAGAAAGGGCTCTCTGACCTGGCCAAGGGAGAGGGGCCCACTTGGAGCAGTCCCACTCCCACGACCTGTCCTTTCTCCTGCCAGGCTCTTGGCCGTGTGTTGCGTGGACACCCCTGTGCTGGGGAAGCGCTGGGGCTCACTGCCCTCCGCGCCTGTACCTGCCCCAGAGTGCACGGCAGCTGGGAGCCTGCTCTGCTGGGGGAGGGTGTTCCTGTCTCCTTGTTCTGGGGATGGGCTCATCTACGACAGGCCCCGCGCCCCCCATCGGCTCACCGTAGACGTCCAGTCTGGCTGTGTGAACCTCCCGCCCAGGCGCAGCCCCGAGCTGTGAGGGTGGGTCCCCGTGCAGGAAGGCTGGGACTCCCGCTCCCCTCAGGCCTTGGCCCAGAGCTCGGCGTGGAGGCTGCCAAGCCCGCGCTGTGGCCACCGTGCCCTCTGGGGGCCGGAGCACGACAGATGGCAGGGCAGGGCCTTTGGGGAGCTCTCGCCTCTCCTGCGCAGGAAGCCAACGCGAGCCCGAGCAGCGGGCCAGGTTGGCCCGGCAGACGCCGCGCTGTGCCGCGGGCCGCGTCCTGCTCTGCTGCGCGGACGGGAAGTCTGAGGCCCAGAGCTGCGTCGCCCGCCAGCCAGGAGGTGACGGGCGAGGACTGAAGCCAGCCCAGGCAGGAAGCCCGGCCTTCGCCCTTGCCACCCTGTCTCCTGAGCCGGTGTCACATGTTAAAACAGTAATCCTTTCTTTAGTTTTCTTAAAATAAAAAAGAGTATTTCGAGAACCTGACCAACGTACACAGTGAAAAAGTCAAACAGAACAAGAGGACGCTGCGTGGATGGCGCTCGCCCCTCCCTCGGCCCCCAGCCGTCCCCCGCAGCTCTGTCCGCGTTCACAGGTTGACCCTGAAAACGGAAGATGCGGCTCAGTGAGTGGCCTGAGCACAGTCATTGATCATACCCTGAGTCATTGAGAAAGTGTCCAATTAGATTCCGTGTATTTATTTTTTTCCAAGGTATGGAATTATACTTTTTTTTTTTTACAAAGATTTATCTCCGAGAAGGATTGCAGGAAAAGCAGTGTGTTCACTGTTTGGGACGCTGCGTTTCCATCGTGCAGAGCCCTTGGCGTGGGCACTCCTGCGGTTTCTCGGGGCAGACCCTGGGGGGCTGCTCCTGGGGGCTGGGAGCCGGGCACTGCGGGGTGCAGAGGGGGAGGCGCCTGTGCTCAGGGTTCGCACTGTGGGTGCCCCTCAGGTTGTGGCCTTCCTCCCCGTCCCGTGCCCCACCGCCGCCCTGAGGGCTCCCCTCTCCCGCCTGTCTGGACTCAACACCCTTCCTGGGATGGTTTCCTGCCCCGGCCGCTGGCCTCACGTGTGCTGGGTTTGACATTCTTAGAAAACGTTCTGGAATGAATGGTGGAGACACTCAGACGAGGCAGGGCCCTCCGGGTGGGAAGCAGGCACCCTCCCTCCTGCGCCTGTCCTCTTCTGGGACCACACAGGCTCCCCTACGCCTGTGGCTCCTGGTCTCTGGGTGGCGCTGGCTCTCTCGGGGCTCCCTGCCAGCTGAGGCAGGAGCTCGTCTGCAGGTCAGGGTTTGTGGGTGACGTTCAGGGCCTCGTCGACGGCCTGGGTAACGGAACCCACATTCCCAGACTCCGATTCCTTCCTGTGTCTCTCGGGCTCTGGACCACAGTTTGTGCTGGTCGGTGCCGTCTGCCCCCCACTATGCCTGTGCCGTTCTCTCAGAAGCGCTGACACCTCCAGGCTGTTGGTGTGTACATGTCCCTTTGGTCCTCGACTCTGGGCCCCCACAGATTCTTCTGTAACCCCCCGACAGTGTAGGATCTCCGGGACCCTCTCCTCTACCTTTGCAGTTTAATGATATGATGCTTCTCCCTCCCTACAAAACCTTCCATGAGTCCCCATGTTTAACTGCACCAAATCTGCGTGCATCCTTCCCCTGGAGCTGGGCCTTGGGGACATGTGCTGCTCTGTTGCCCTCTGGGGAGAGCGCTGGAGGGTCTCGTGGACCTGGTGGACATCATCTGAGCGGTGTGCTGGCAGGTGCTGGGGCGGGCTCTGGCCCTGCCGACTCACTAGGATGAGGATGCAGGCCCAGGGCTCACATGAGAGCTGAGGGGCACCGCGGCCTCCCTCATGGGACAGGCCGATCCTCCTGCCCCACGGGCTGTGCCGTGGGCGGGGCTTTGCCAACTGCCGAGAAGCCAGCCCTGTCCTGCCAGTGCCTAGTGGGCCAGCCGAGAGCACTGGGAGGGGCACCCCTTCCTTGCACAGATCTCCGGATCACTGGCTGCCTGCCCGAGGCCTGGCCGGTGGCTGGATGCTGGGTGTTTTTGGGGAGATTAATCAGCTTTCTCTCTTTCTCCTTGTCTGTCTCTGTCTCTGTCTTTCGCTCCCCCATTTTCCTCCTCAGGGGGGCTTTCTCTGTGGTCCGACGCTGCGTGAAGCTCTGCACCGGCCATGAGTATGCAGCCAAGATCATCAACACCAAGAAGCTGTCGGCCAGAGGTAGGGCGTGGGGAGTGTCCTGCGCAGCTGCATTGGGCTGTGTCAGGGACTTGGTAGGATGGGCCCTGCAGACCGCGCCTTGGGGCCATCCCAGGCTCGGCCAGCTGGCCTACCCGGCCTGCGGCTCCATGCACAGCGGGAGCAGGGTTCGCGGAGCGGAGGCTGCAGTGGGGGGTGCAGGAGTGTTGGGCACTGGTGGCACCTCTGGCCTGGTGGGACCGGGGTGGAGGTGGGGGACAAGTGACCCTCAGACCCAGGAGCACACCTTTGCATTCTGGTTTGGGTGCTCACTGAGCCCCCACTTCCTGAGTCCTCTGGGGTCTCTCCCCCCAGAACTGGAAGGGGAGAGGGTCGAGGGCGCTAGGCTGCTGCGGTGGTCAGGAAATGTCGTCTGGCCCGAGAACTGTGATATGGAGAAGAATTCAGTGACTCAAAGACTTTGAGTGACAGGCCATGCTGGGTCCGTCCCCTAGTTGAGCTCTCTGACCAGGAGGGGCTGTGGAAGGATGACACTGCAGGGGGCTCGGCAGGGACACCAGCGAGTGAGGCCTGGGGGCAGGTCCAGAGGCACGAGTTCTCAACTGTCCCCCACACGGGCGACCTGGGAGCCTGGTGTCCCCTCTCCCCTGCGATTCTGCACAGGCTGGACATGGACCACCTGCTGTCAGTCAGCTCTGCTAGCCTCCCTTGGGCCTGGCTCGTGGTGGGGGGTGAGCTGGGCTGTGTTTGGGGGCCAGGGGCCGCAAGCTTGTGTTTTCTTGGTTGAGACACAGAACTGGTCTGGGGCCAGTGGTGCTCAGGGTGCTCAAGCTCCTGTGCCCGTAGCCGGTGCCTGTGGGTCTCCAGGGGACATTCCTGAGGCCTGGACACTCCCTGCCTATCACAGGGCACCACAGAGAGGAAGTCTGTGAAGCAAAGCAGCCTTTGGGTGCGTGTGAGCGAGCATGTGCACTGTGTCTGTGTGCACGTGCGTGTGCTTGGATGTCGCTGTGAGGTGTGTGGCTGTGTGAGGCATGTGGCTGTATGTGCTCATGTGTGTGTGTGTGCATCCCTTGATTGAGCTTCCAGAATGGGGCCATCTGGCCCTTGGGCAGCAGGGCTGTGACCAGCCCAGGCTCAGCAGGGAGGCTGAGAGGTCCTCCCAGTTCCTGCTGGGGAAGATGCTCCAGGTATCCCAGGGCCTGGAGTGAGACAGGTGGGGGTCCTAGAGGTGGCCCCTGGCCAGAAGGGCAGTGGGCAAAGGCGAGGGCCATGTGCCCTGAGGGTCAGCTTGGATGAGCTCTGGGACGTTCGGCCAACCAGGTGGGAGAAGGAGGGAGTGACCAGGATTTCAGGCTTGTCTCAGGAGAGGTGTCCAGGAAGGCCCTAGGGACTAAGCCACGGGTGAGGACAAGAAGGAACACCAGCCTAAGTGCGTCACATGGGTGGGACCAAGGCCAGTTGGGGTGCTGGGGGCAGAGGGCCCTGGCAGGGGTCCTGGGGTCTCTGCTGAGCACACAGACCTCAGAGTAGCCTTTTGCTGTCCGCCCAGCCTCTGCCTCTGGGAGTCACGGGTCAGTGTGTTCGTCCGCGGTGGCCAAGCTGTTCCCGTGGCCACCCAGGGGCTGCTGCCGACCCGCGTTTGAGCGCACGGTGGCCAAGTGTGGGCTGTGCAGCCTGTCGTACTCCTGGCCCCAGGGTGCAGCTCTTGTGTCCTGTGGCTGCCGTGTCGCGGATGAGGACCCATGCACGTCCAGTGGCCTCACTGGCCCCCGAGCCCTGGCGCTGCTAGCATAGCCCTCTCTCCCAGGCCGAGAACTGAGACCTGCAGGGTCGCCGGGCCAGACCTGGACCCCGCAGCTACACTGTGGCTGACACTTACTGAGCGCTTGCTGTACACACCGCACTGGAACTTGGGAAGCTTCTGTGTTCCCTGACATATGGCAGTTGGCACTGCCAGTGACACGGGCATGAAGCGTTCTGGGGAATGCCGTGCCCCACACAGGTGGGGTCTATAAGGCAAGAAGAACAGGAGCTTCGCCTGCCTCGGAGCCTCCCAGGCGTCCCTTTGCCCTACCCCTCTTCCGGAGTCCGTGGTCGTCGTTCCCTCGTTTCTCTGTCGTTTGGCCACACGGATGTTTCATTCGCTTGTGCCTGAAGGTGGAGCAGCACTGCCGGTGCGCCTGCCGTGTGCGCAGGGAGATGTTCCGGGTGTGTCCCTGTGGTGGACTCGCTCCCGCTGCTGCGTGGTGTTCTGCTGGGCCAAGGCTCCATGCCTGCTCCTGACCGCGTTAGCACCGGGCCCAGCGCACGGGACATGCGCCCTTCAATGCGCGAGTGAACTCGGTCTGGCAAAAATGTTGCTTGCCAGTCAGCGTTTAAAGAGTCTGTCCGAATATGTTCGCCTAGGAAACCAGAATCAGTAAATGGCTTGTGTCCCCTCCTGCTTTTCTGGCTGTCCCTAAGGACAGCAGCCACCCCTGACCCACCTTGGTCCTCAGCAAGGGCTTCTGGAAGGCTTGTCCCGCAGACCCCAGCCCTGACACACGCTTCCCAAGGAGGACACGTGAGCCGGCACCTGCCCGGACCCTGGCCTGGCTGGCGGGTGTCTGCATGCTGTGTGGCCTCCGAGAACCACCCACGGGCCCCTCTGTCCACAGACGAAGCCACCTGGGCTCTCCCTCCCACCCTGGACACCGTGCCCATGCCAGCGGGCTGAGCTGGGCAGCACTGTGCTGCTGGCCTCTCCTCTGGTGTCGCCTTATCCCTGCCGGCTTCTCCTTGCCCGAGGACCACGCGTCACGTCAGACCCAGGGCTTCCTGGCCTCTCCGCACATTTGGTCTCATTCCTTGCTCGTGCGAGGCCACCAGAAGAGGCAGGGGAGAGAAGGCCCCCTCAGATACGCCCTGGACACGGGCCCTTACTCCTGCAGCAGCTTTCTGCCGAGGACACGTGATGAGCAAATGTGCCCTGAAATATGCAGCCACAGCTCCAGGTGCTGGGCTGGGGCCTGGGGAAGGGGATCCTTGGGAGGTTGGAGAAAGTCACCCCAAAAGTTACATTAGGTCTTGAAGGATGAGTAGGAGTTTGTTAAGCTCAAATAGAGAACCACCTGGGTATGTATCGGTGGAATGACATTGCTCCTGTAAATTAACCTCACACCGCATATTTTTATATCCTCAAAGTGCTTTCCCGGTCAGGAGGATTTAGGGTGCTGGCAGTCTGAAATTCCAGCCTGTCTGCCATGACCACCCTGCAGGTGGCCCACCTGCCACCTGTGCCACGCCTTCCTTTCACTCTCTGGGTGCCACAGTGGCTGAGCCCTGGGAGACTCCTGAGCTGCCTCGTGTTTCAGTGAATGCCTCTCCACCTTGCTGCCTCCCTTCCTGGCCAGACAGCTGCGACCCCGCCTGGACACCCTGCAGCTTTCTGATGCCCTCCGTCCTGCCCAGGGCCCCTCCCCCATGAAGCTCACATGGGTCCTCCCGCCAGCAGCCAGCCACCCACTTGGAACTCCCTGGGCCGTGTCAGTCACCCGTGGCTATTTCTAAGTTGACCACGTGCTCCTTGGGGACAGACGCAGCTGGTGCATCTGGCGTCCTCCCAGCTCCCTGCCCAGAGCCGGGGAAACATGGGGGAAGCAGCCGCTCCTGTCTGGCCTGCTGTCTCCCTGCCTGACCATGAGGCGGGCTGCTCTGCAGTGGCCTCCCGCTGTTACTCTGGGGGTGGGAGAAGGCCTGGAGGGGCGCTCTAGCAGCCTGCCCCCACCCAACTGCATCCCTCCCTTACTGGAGGCCAGCGCCAGTGTGGGGTCTCACCTGCTCCTCGGGCGTCCCCACCCCATGCACAGCCAGAAGTGCTGCGTCCCCACACCCAGTGCATGTCCGGAGCTGTCCAGGGCCGAGGCCTGGTGACAAGAACGGTCAGGTAGCATGTGGCTGCAGAGAGAAGGGAGCTGGCACTGGACACAGGAGAGCTCAGGCTGCCCAGCAACCACCCAGCAGGACGATGCAGAATCGCACCAACTCACACCAAAGGCTGCGGCAGTTAGAATTTTTAAATTTAATACTTAATTAAATAGAGGATTGTGAGACATTCAAAGCCTGTGAATGTACTGAGTTTTTAGAGATTATTAAACTACTGTGAACAAAGGCAGTTAGTGGAATTTTTTTTTTTTTTGAGACAGAGTCTTTCTAGAGTGCAGTGGCGTCATCACAGCTCACTACAACCTCGAACTCCTGAGCTCAAGGGATCCTCCTGCCTCCCGAGTAGCTGGGACTACAGGTGCCCGCCACGTTGCCTGGCTAATTTTTCTATATTTAGTACAGACGGGGTCTCGCTCTTGCTCAGGCTGGTCTTGAACTCCTGAGCTCAACTGATCCTCCCGCCTCGGCCTCCCAGAGTACTAGGATTACAGGCGTGAGCCACTGAGCCCAGCCAGTTAGAGGAAAATTAATTGCTTGGGGGTAAAGAGATTATTGGGCACACAAGTCTTAAACATTTCTAGTGGTTCTGGTCTGTCCCTGCAGCTCACTGTTGACACTGAATGGCTGTCCTTTTGGGGGCAGTTTTGTTGTGCCTTTGTTGGACGCGCCCCGTGTGGAAGTGAGCAGCTGGGGGAGCAGGGGCAGAGGGGTGACTGTGGTTAGTGGCCCACACAGGGGAGATCGGGCTGGGAGACCCTGCCTTGGAACAGGCCCCAAGCTCGGACGGGGCTTGTGTGTGCCCTGACACCATCCACACTCAACGCATCTTCACACCCTCAGAGGTCAGCGTGGGCTCCCAGTTTACAGAGGGGGAAACTGAGTCCTGTGGAAGCTAAGAGATGCTCTGGGTCCCGCAGATGGGAGTTGGCAGAGCCTGGATGTGGGGAGCTCTAGCTTTCAGCCAGCTGGGGTGAGCTGAGGGTTGGGCCAGCGTGGGGCTCCCAGGTGGGACTCACCCCACGGTGAGGAGCTCACTTCACAGGCGGTGGTCCTGACCTGCCCCTAGCACCCTCTCCGGGGCACCTGGCCTACCAAGGGCCTGTCTTTGGGGGCAGCCCCTGCACAAAGGTGTGATGGGAAGGGCCAGTCTGGAGTCTCTGGGGTCTCTGGGGCTGGGCCTGCACCCAGTGTGGGGAAAGCAGCTGAGGGGAGGCCTGCACCCCCAGCCTGAAACCTGCCTGGGCCCTTTGTGCAGCAGGCCCAGTGGGGGCTTGCATCTCAGGGCTTTTGTGCTTTATGTGGGCACCCCATGACCCACAGCCAGGAAAGTGACCTCCACTCAGGGGATAATGAGTGCCTGGTTGGCAGCACCCGTGGAACTGGGTTAGTAGAGGACAAGGCACTGCTCCGCATTGCAGCTGAGAACATGTCTGTAGCGGCACCTTCCCCTTCTCAGCCTGGGGACCCTCCCGCCCACCCTGGGCCTGGAGATCCCTTCCCTTCCCCAGCCTGGGGAGCCCCTTCCCTCCCCAGCTGAGCACGCCCTCCCCTTCCCTCCCCTCCCTGGGGACATCCTCTCCTCCCCTTTCCCTTTCTTCCCTGCCCCCCCACCAACTCAGTGATTTCCTCCCCTCCTCTCCCCACCCCTCCCCTCCCCTCCCCTCCCTTCCCTTCCCTGGGTGGCTTCCAGCCAGAAGGAACAGCTTTAGAGCTTGGCTCCCCAGCCAACTGTGTTCGAGTCCACCCTCAAGATTGCTCCCTAGGGACTTGGAAGGTGGGCAGGAGTGGGGGGTCCCTCCCCCTGGGAACTATCCCCTCCCAGCCTAGGGTCCACCTTTAACAGGATGGTGACCAGTCCCTGCCAGGTTCTGTTGACAGCACTCGGGTTTTAGGGAGGAAACTTGCCTTCAAGTGCAGAGGGAGTTGGAGGGCCAGGTAGGGGCAACGCACCCCCCTCCCCTGCAGGGGGACCACCAAGGAGTGAGGAGGAAGCCAGGCTGGGGCTGCCAGATTTAGCAATTCAAATTGATTTTCAGATAAACAATGAAGAAGTTTAAGACATATTTATACTAAAAATCATTCATTGTTCATCTGAAATTGGGACATAATTATACTAAAAAAAATTTTGTCCTTTGTCCGAAGTTCAAGCTTAACCGGGCATCCTGTGTTTTATCTGGCAGTGCTGAACAAGGTGGCTGAGAGCAGGTCTTGTTGGTCCGGTCAGAGCTCCTGAACAGAGCCCAGAGAGGAACGGGGCACCTGGCGGTGTGGAGGGTCCTGGTTCTCGGGGGCCTCACCTGCAAGGTGCGGGGCAGTTCCGTGGCTGCCTGCTCGCTGGCTCTGGGGTGTGGCCCTTTGTGGAAGCTGAGTCCCAGGGGCCATGGGGCCCATTGGCCTGAGTGCAGCGCCAGGTTCCTACCCCCTGAGCTGTGTGGGGGAGCAGTGCCCGCCCCTCTGTGAACTTGAGGTCCTTCGTGGGTCAGTTCTGTCTAGAAGGAGGTACTTCGGGGTTCCCAGGGGGCCCCCTCACCTTCTTGCAAGGCTGGATGCTGGGGTTGAGCCGCATCAGCTTGCTAGTGGCAGAAAAATCTCCTGACAGAGGGCGGAGGTGGGGGCTGGGGGCTGGTTTCTGGGTCATGGCGGCCTGTCCGCCTCCCTGCCTCAGTTCCTTTTTCTGTAAAATGGGTAGAAGATTGGCGCCAGTGCTACCTGGCTCTTCCAGCACTGACTTTCCCCAGATCTGGAGGGGTCCTTATTGCCATGCCCTGCCCACCACAGGAGGTGAGCAAGGGCCAGAGGGGCTGGACCTGGTTCTGCCAGTGTGGGCACAGCGCCCACCAGCCCTGCCTGCCTGCTGAGGTGAATGTGCAGGCCCCTGGGACCACCTGGACAGCAGGGGGAAGTGCCCGGGTGTCGGGCCGAGGCCGGGGACAGGTCTTGGGGTGGCAGTGCTTTGGCCTCCGCCACGCTGGTGAGGTTGGTGGTGGAAAAGTCTGGAACTGGACACCAAGGACGAAGCCAGAGTGAGGAACAGCTACGCGGAGGACTGCCCAGTGCCAGGGGCCCTGGGTGGACATCTCCCCTTAAGGAAGCCACTGTCCTCTGTCCCCAGGGCCACACATGCTCTCAGGGTCATGGTGTTTCCAACGTTTGCATGTCGACTGGGGCAGCCCCGCCCCCAGGTCCAGGGTGGTGATTTGTGCCACCGACAGGGATGCTCTGATCAGACGCTAAAGACCCAACAGGCCCGAGCCAGACAGTCAGGCTAAAAATCTGTCAGCTGAGTCATCTCCCATGGAGGGGGAGGCTGAGAAGAAGGCAGAGCCAGGGCCACAGCCTCCCTCCCCCTGCCCCCTGGGAGGCGAGAGATGGGGCACTGGTGGCGTGTGGGCTGTGGCAGCGGCTGGCGTGAGCTCAGGCTGTCCCGTGCAGCAGGGACCCCCGGGCTGCGAGGCTGTGACAGAGGCTCAGGCCTGGGCCTTTCTGGACTCTAGCACCATAGATGGGCATGGAGGGTTTAGTGACGTTAGCAGGAGGGTTAGCAAGGAGAACAGAGGGTGAAGGGTGAGGGTCTGCAGCCTCCCCTGCCAGCAGAGGGCAGAGGTTTGAGTATGCTCATGTGGCATTCTGGAAAGGGCCAGCTGGTAAGTGTGCTGAGCTGCTGGCCACCAGGCCTCTGTGGCATGGTCTTCTCTGTTGTTTTCTTCCATCCCTATAAAAACATGGAAATGCTTTCTCCAGGCCATGCTCCTTGGCCTCAGGCTGCGGGCTGGGTGGGGCCCCCAGCCAACCAGTCAGGGGTGCATGGGAACATCCAGCCAGCTGTCCAGTCTCTGGAAAGGACAATAAGGACATGGTGGGCAGAGTGGGAGGCAGAGGAGGAGGCCAGGTGTAAGGCCACAGTGGTCGGGAGCTGCAGTCAGTGGTGTAGCCCTGGAGGGAGCCCCACGTGGCCAGTGCCTGGCCTTGTGGAGTCTGGGCCTTGTCTTCCAGAGCAGGAGACTGGCAAGGTGTGTTCTGGCCCCTCAGGGTCTGGCCCGAGCCCAGAAAGCATGCAGTTCATGCTCGATGCCATGAGTGTGTTCAGGGTCACAGTGCTGAGTCAACCTCACAGAGCCGCAGTGACCCCTCTGGCCCAGGAGAAAGCCACGGCGTGTCTGTGGAGAGATGGGCTCTGCTGGGGCCTGTGTGCGCGCGGAGACCCTGCCCCAGGTGGGGCTTATTGTGCCAGGGCTGGAGGAGGACACAGCCACCAGCTCCTCCTGTCACCGTGCCCTGCTGCTCTGGAGAGCGTAGTATTCCCACCGTACAGTTGACAAAACTGAGGACTCAAGAGTACAGTCACCTTTGTTTAAATCGCCCCCTGTGCACGCTGTTTGTGAGGGTCGGAATCCCGCCCGAGAGTTACGGGGATGGCGGGCCACACGACACCGTGGACATGCTCACAGACACTCAGGGACCAGGGAGGAGGGCTGTGTCCTCGGAACAGAGTGAACAGCAGGGGCCGGGGGAGGCAGGCTCTGTAGTAACGAGAGGGTGCGGCAGCCTCTGGTTCCCACCAGAGGAAGTTTTGGCTGGCTTGAATAATTCCGTGGGTTGGCAGAAAACTGCAGCCTGCCACTCTGGGATGAGCAGGAGCTGTGCCTGGCCCCTGCACTGAGGAGCCTGCCTGGCAGGGCTTAGCCACGGGAGCAGGGTACATGCAGTGAGTCCACTCAGGGCCTTCCTGGTTTCACGGCATGTCAAGGTAACGCATAATGTTGGCCTTAATTTTAGGGCTTACTCGCAGTCGTGCTTGACACCATGGAGCGGGAATTCTAAGCCACATCTCTGTTTCAAAGCTGTGATGCCCCACGTGGTAGAGGATGGCTCTGGGGACCTCCCACAGTGTCACGCCCATCCCTGCCCAGGCCCCGGAATGGTGGGACTCATCCCCATGGGGTTGGCATACAGCTCCGAGGCCCCCAGCTGTGCCGTGGGTGACGTGTGTGCAGAGGGGCAGGATGCTCCAGCACGGGTTGCCAGGGTCCCCACGAGCCCTGACAGTGAGGTGGCAGGCAGCTGCAGGACACGCACACAGATGCCTCTTGCAGGCGGCGTAGCTGCTGGCTGATGCTGGCGGGTTAATTGCTGGTTGCTTTGTTGCCTTTTTAAAAGGAAACATGCACAGAAAGCCACAGTGAGGGCCGCCTTTTTGCACCTTCATCGCAGGGCTCAGCCTGACTGGGCTTTCTCGGGGACCCTGGTGCACCTGCCCCTCCGCTGCCCCAGCCCCTGCGACACCACCTAGATACCCTCAGAGGATGCCGATCTGGGGCCCAGGCCTCAGAGCCAGGGCGGTTCTAGCCTCAGATCTTCTATTTTGGGTGTCAGCCCTCCCCCACCCACCATGCCCACCCAGGTCCCCAGAGGGAGGGCAGGCTCAGGTCAGACACGTGGGAAGTGGTACCTGCTCCTCCCCCTTGGGGACTGGGCTCTGGCAGCCTCTGAAGTCTCACAGGAAAGCAGAGGAGGAGGTGGTGGTGGCTTCCCGAGTGCAGCGGGCTCCTGAGGTGTGGGCCTCCTCCTCCTCTGACGGGATCCAGCTCCACTTCTACCCAGCCTCCCAGTGCCCGTGCCCCATCCGGAAGTGGGGGGGACATAATAGCAGCCCCACCTCAAGGTGCTGCCCGGAGCTGGGATCAGCAGACAGAAGCCATTACTCTGGGTGGACTCGTAGGGCTCTTTGTTCATTCTCAAGAAGCAATTTTCGTTTTAGGAGGAATGGCTAGGATCTGCCCACCACCTTCTTTTGGACCCTAAACTGGCCTGCACCCTAAGACTGGATGGACAGGCCTTGCAGCATGCCCCGAGCCGACTCTGGCGTTGAGCTGGTTTCATTCCTCGCTCCCCAGGCCGGAGAGTCGGAGGAGAGGCTGCTGGAAGCCTTTGCTTGGAAGCCATCCCCCTCCCCCCACTGCCTGCCAAGGTCAGGGCCACTGGGGGACTGGCCAGCAGCAAGTGCCAGCACTGAGACCTGAACTCTGCCCGCCGTCCCTGCTCCTGCCCCAAGGCCAGTCCACCCTCCGCGTGGGATGCCGAGGGCCATCACCACGTCTGCACGCCTGCCAGGGCAAAGCCAGAAGAGGAGGGAAAGGCCAGATCCCACCTGCTTGGCGTGGAGGTGCAGGATGTCCTGTTGGGGTGTGGCTGGTGGCTCGGTGCCACAAGGGCTGACCGCCTGGCTCCTGAGGGCGCTCTGCCCCTTAGGAGTGTGAAAGCGTAGACGAGTTTAAGCTCGCAGAGAACTGGGACACCTGGGTTAAATGTGTTGGCACCAGACAGTGCTTGGGCGTTGGTGAGCTTTCTAAGATTCTAGAAAGCTGTCTCATGCCGTCTGATGGTGCAGGTGGCTCAGACAGGCAGTGCGGGTCACCGGGGTCTTGCCCACAGGATGAAGGTGCAGGGAGTGGGGCCTCAGCCCTGCCAGAGTCTGGAGCTGCAGACAGACGTGTGCCCAGCCTCCTCCCGGCGTCCGGGCCTGACAATTCCAGAGGCCCTGGAGCCAGCATGGGGGCAAGAGGAGCATCCCCTCCTGCCCCTCCTCTCCCCTGCCCCCGGTGCCCCACAGTGTCCTCCTGGGGGTGACAGCACTGCTGTTTCTCCTGGCAGCTGGTGGGGGGCCTGGCACCCACCCACGCCCTCCTGTCCGTCTCCCTGGCTCCTGCTCACCACCCCACCCCCTCCCTGCTGTGAGTCACCCACTGCTAGGGAGTAGGGCGCCAGGGAGGTGGAGGACGGCGTTGGGGGCCTGGGTGGGCAGAGGAGCCTCTGCCAGCCCAATCCCGAGCTGCCTGGTGCTGGAGGGAGGAAGGGCGATGAAGCAGCAGAGAGTTACTAAGCAACGTGACCCTGACTCGTCCTGCAGCCTCTGCTGTGTCTGACCCTCATCCCACGGGGTGCACTGGCCGTACCACCGCCTCCAGTGCCATCCACATGGGACACGGGGGTCCCCGGAGCCATGCATGGGGCATCTTTGTCGTGTTGAAGGGGAGCTGTCCCTCCTGCCCGCCAGGTCCTTAGCATGGGCCTTCGGACCCAGCAGCTTTGAACTCCTGTCTGGGCCCCAGTTTCCTCATCTCTGGCCCACATCTCCCTCTGCAGTGCACAGGGCCAACGTGAGCGTCCCCCCACCTCTGCTAGCTGCTCCTTCCCCACCGCCCTCCACAGAGCTCAGGGGACCCCACCTAAGCATGACCCTGCAGGGATCTCACAGGACGAGAGTGGGGAGGAGCTGGTTTGCAGTCTCTCCCCTGCCACTTCTGGTCTCGCAGGGCGTTTCTGGAATTAAATGGGTTAATGCCTGTAATGCACAGAACAGACGGCACCTGGCATGTGGCAGGTGCACCAGGATAGGTCACGTGACGCGTGCCTGTGTCCCAGCCCTGTCTCCTCCTGTGCTTGGCCATGGGCACCTTGGGGCAGCTCCTGCCCTGTCACTTTCACACTGGCGGACGCCAGCCACCAACCCACCAGCAAGCACAGTGACAGCCCAGAGGAGCACCAGTCCCCGCCCCAGCCCCTGGGAGCACCACACCAAGGCTTCCAAAAGGGGCCTGTGGGTCTGGGAATGGCCATTCTTGGGGGGCTCTGTGGTCCCCGATCCTGAAAGGCTTGAGCGTTGGTTGGTGTGCTGGCCAGGCGGATATCCGGGCATTGTCCTCCCCCACAAATGTGAGTGCTTTGCTTTGCCTTGGTCAGGCTTCTGTAGGTGGGTGACCCACACCAGCAGGGATCTTGCTGTGGTTTGGAGAAGGCTGTGGGGCGAGGGAGGAGGAAAGCCTTGTCCCCCCCGGCCCTTGTGAGCCCTCCTTGTGCTGGCATGGGGCTGTCTCCCCTCCCCTGTGAGGCTGGCATCTGCAGGAAGTAAATAGCGGGTTCTGCAGTGAGCAGAGGCAGACACCGCCCACCAGCCCAGAGAGCAGCAGGGGACACAGACCAAGTGGCATCATCCCAGAGAGCCCCTGCGCTTCAGAGAGAGGCCTTGGCTTCAAGTCCTAGCTCAGCTGTCCTCCCTGCCTGTGCACTGGGGGTGGCTTCGGCGTCCTCCCTGTGCTCTGTGCTGCGGACGAGCCTGCAGGAGATGAGCCCAGCGTGGGTGTGCCAGGCTCGGCTGGGGCCACGTCTCTTGGTGGCCCCTGAGCCCACCTGTGTCCCACACATCTGCTGACCTTGGGGGCACCCAGGGTGCAGGTCTGGCAGGGTGGACACCCTGGCAAGCCAGGGCTCTGCACGGAGATTGTAGCCAAATCACTCAGAGAAGCTTCCAGGCCTGGGCATTCCCCAGGGGATGGAGTCGGAGGATGCGGCGCTATCATTAGAACTCAGGCAGGCGGGCGGATAATTGTAGGCTCCAGTTTAGCCTGATCTCGTGGAGTACAATTGTTTTTATTTTTTTTTATTTTGGGATTTTTTTGATAAATGCTTTTATGGGTTATAAATGAATGCTGTATTTTATCTGTGGGATGTTTCTCTGGTAGGAGAAATAAATAGCTATGCTTTTGCCAGCATCTCTCTGAGCCAGCCCCCTTGGGGAGCAGGTGTGTAAATGTGTACACACGTGTGCGTGTGTGTAGGATTGCCTCCGAGCTGAATGAGCCAGCCATCTTCTGGCTTAAATATAGGCCCACACACATATGCCCTTATCTCTGTTTGGGGTGCAGATTCTCTAGATGCCCAAGCATTTAGGAGATGGTTGAACTCATGAGCTCTCTTTCTAAGCTTCACACTAGAAGGGGGTGTGAGAAGTGAGTCTTTTGCCAGCATGAGAAGACAAACTCCTACTCATCCTCCAAAACCCCATTCAAGCATCACCCCTTGAGTCTCCTGCAGTCAGAATCAGGGCCTCAGGACCTTCTGCTCATCTCTCTGCTATAACAAGGGGCTCATATCGCTGCTGTCACCAGCTCCTTGCAGCCCAGGGCCTGTCTCCCCGTGGAGCCCCGGGGCCTCAGTCAGTGCTGGCCAGGACTTTTTCAGAAAGAGAAAGAAGAGGGAGAGCAGAAGAACAGAGGGACTTTCCCTTGATGGAGTGGGGTTCCCTGGAGGTTGAGAGGGGCTTGGCCTGTGCCTTTACTCCTTGGTCCCTACCTGCTGTCCCACACCCTGTTTCAGAGGTTGTCCTCCAGGGGAAACTCGGCATGAAAGGGCACGGCAGCCCTGGACCCGGTGTGCACGTGGAGCCGGCCTGACACTGACAGGGGAGAGGGGACTTAACGCCTTCTGGGGAGTCGATGGTCACCACCCTGTTGGGCACGTCCTTGGGGTTTGCTTGTCATTGGTTTCACAAGCCACAGAGGTGTGGCATCTATCCTGTGACATGTGTCAGTACTACCCAGTAAAATGTTAACCACACAGACATCCCTGCGCTGTGGGAAATGGCAGTGAGGATGACCTCAGGCCTAACGTGACCCTGAGCACCCCCAGCCCAGGCTCCTCAGCGACTCTGGACACAGCCCTGGGCTGGGCTCAAGGCTGGCCTGGCCTTCCACCTCTGCGGCCCCCACACCTGGGGAGCCCCTCCTGGTGGGCGAGCTGGGCGACTCGCTGCCCAGCCCTGGCCAGGACATCACTGTAGTGGGCCCAGCCACTCGGGAGGACTCCTGAGACCTCCCTTGCCATGGGATCCGGGGCGGGGGGTCCCAGGAGTGCCAGGGGCCCTGGGCAGGGCAGGGTGGGCATCCGAGGCAGAGGGCGTGGCTGCCTGGCCGCATTCTCGCTGCAGGCCCGCTGGGGTCTGGCCCTGCTCGGTGGCCACCACCATGGTCTCCCCAGTCCAGGTGGGCCCCTCAGGGGCCACAGCCCCCAGAATGAGGCCGGCGGGCAGGTGTGGTGGCTCAGGTCGCTGCCCGCAGCAGGGAACAGGAGGGAGCTGGGGTCCTCCCGGGTTCCACTGGACCGATTAGAGCCAGCACACGTTTCTTGGGAACGGAACTGGGTTAAATTTAACTTACTTAACCTTGTCCATGACAAGGGGTTTATGATGTTAATTTGGCATCCAGGAATAACGTCCCTGACGTCGCAGGGAGAAAATCACAGGGTGTCCACAGAGCCGGGAGCTGGATTCTTGCCTACCCTGACGCGGCCCGTCCTGCCATGCGGCTGTCAGCGCCGGGCGGAGACGGCCGCCTGCTGCCCTCCCCTCGTGCTTAGATTTTCTTTCTTGGTGTTTTAAAATTTGAGGGCAAATGCTCCCATAGCAGATTTTATGGAACACCCTCATCATATTGAACCAGTGGCTTGCTTGCCGGAGACAGACTCAAAATCTTTCTGAAAAACGAATGTTTTGCCCAATTGTAAAAGTAACACGTGATCATTGTCAAGATGGTCGGGGGGCGGGAGTATAAAGAATAAAACGAAATTACCCGCAGTTCTGCCGCCCAGAGTGAGGCACTTTTAACATCTATGCGACGTTGTGTCTGGGCGTTACCAGCTTTGACTTTGTGTCTTGCTTTATAGCAACGGTCCCCAACCTTTTTGGCACCAAGGACCGGTTTCATGGAAGACGATTTTCCCACAGGAGTGTGGGGGGACCGGAGCTCAGGTGGTGACACAGGTGAAGGGGAGCGGCTGTAAATGCAGATGAAGCTTCGCTGGCTCGCCCGCGAGTCACCTCCTGCTTCGCGACCCAGGTTCCTCAGTTTCATGGAAGACAATTTTTCCACAGACGGGGGCAGGGGGTGGGCGGAGCTGAGATGCTCAGCTGGGTTCATCGGTTCCTAACAGGCCACAGATGGGTACCCGGGGGTTGGGGACCACAGGTTCGTAGTGTCAAAGCAGCTCCCTGAACACTCTCCAGCTGCCGGAGGAGGTGGCCAAGGTGCTGTTGTGCCTGTTACAGAGGGGACTGTCGGTGACCCACATGGCTGTGGGTGGACACCCCGTGCCAGCACTGTGCAGTCAGGTGCCCCTTCCTGGCTCCATACTGATGATTTATCTCCCTGAACACACGCTCAGGAGTGGCTGCGACCTTGTGGCTGGCTCTGCTCTCAGAGACGTTGCCATAATAAAACACAGCCCTGTAAATTATCTGCATCCCAGGAAAATGGTTCACAATTGCATTTTCCTCCTGATTTTTATTCATGATTTTATTTAGCTATAATCAGACAATTTTCCAAAAGAAAACTATCTACCCTTTTCTGCCCACCTCGCCCTCCTAGGTTCTCCCTTCGCTCAGCCTGGCTCCAGCACGGTCTGCTAGCTGGGAGGGGTCCTGCCTGGGGCAGATTAGCTGTCGGCATCACTGGGGAAGTTGGGGAGTTGGGCTGTGGACAGTGGAGTGGAGAGATGAGTGTGGCATCTGCACTAGATTTGCTGCGTCTGATACCTGCGCCAGGGTTACGTAAGGGAGGTCTGGTGCCTCGTGTTACCTGCTCTCAAATGCTTCAGAAGAAGCAGGCGCGAGCATGCGACGGGAGAGGGGAGGTGGTACAAAGAGCTGTGCATGAGCACTCTGTGCTGTCCTTGCCCTGCTTCTCTAAGTTTGACAAATGTTCAGAGTAGTAACTTTAAGAAACATATTACGAAAGCCAAAAGCAGCCCCATGAACTCAGTGCCCTGCACCCTTGAAGCCCTCCATACCCCACCTGCAGGGGGAACGGAGGGTGGGGTGTTGCAGTGGCCGGTCCCCTGCCTGCCGCTGGAGTTGGGCCTCGTGTGTACGGCCGCCCAGGCATGTCCAATGCTGCCTGTTTTTGAGCTTCATACAGATGGAAACACAGATGCCACACCATGTGCGTTCTGTTGTGATACGTTTGATTTACCCATTCTAATATCGACAGGCACACGGGCTGCATCCAGTCTCAGCCGTTAGGATGCCGCCTCAGCTCCCACTCGAGCGGGGAGGGGGGGAAGGGGCACTTGGGGGTGCTTTAGAGGACAGCATGGAGCTTGCCGAGTCGGGTGTGCAGGTGGGGAGCGGGATGCCCGGGCTGCTGGCAGCATGGCAGGGCAGGGGCTGACTCTCTCCGGCCGAACCGGAGGCTCTGCCAGACCCCTCCGCAGCCCTCCCATGGGGTGCCAGGCTGCCGGGCCGAGGCAGGTGGGAGCCAGGAGGGCAGGGCAGGGAGGGGTCAGCCTTTCCTGGAGGCCCGAGGGCCTATCCTGAAGGAGAGCCAGTGGACACAATGCCCAGAGCAGTTCCTGTGGGCAGGTGTGGCCTTCCCACTCAAGAAAGGCACATGCATGTTTGCGAGCATGTCCTGTGCCCCCAGACCACCGTCACGCCCACCCCAGGCAACTGGAGACAGATGTGCCTCAGCCAGGCCTTCCCTCCTGCAGGTGGACGATGTCCCCCAAGCACAGGGATCTTTGTTAAGTGGCAGCTGTATTCTTTCCCTGGCTGGGTGCTACTGGGTGTCCCCTTGGTGCAGGAGGCACCCCTTGCGGTCTTGTGCCCCTGGGCCCTGCTCACCTGTCCTGCGGGGGAACTTGACACTCGCAGGGTAGGGGGCTGCAGACACTGATGCCCCCTCCCCAGTCACATCCTGCCCCAGGGACAGCCACCATCCTGAGCTCTGAAAGGCCCCTTGTCTGTCCGCAGGGTTCCCCCACGCCTGGCTGTGCCCCAGCGACTGTCTGCGCACGACCTCTATGTAAACGAGGCACGTTTTGGGTACTCCTTTGCGTTGCTTTTCCTCCCCAGCACTGTGCTGGGATGCTGGGCGGGTGTGGCAGAGGCCTTCGTGTCCTTGCTGTACGGGGTCTGTGTGTGACTGTAGCCACGTGGAGTGCTGCCCTCCCCTGTCAGTGGAAATGTGGGGGTTTTGTTTATTTGCTATTGCAGTCTCCATCAGTTTTTAAAATCTTCCTGGCACCTGTTTGAAATATAAATTTGTAGCTGATGAATTGCTCAATCCTTTAAGGGCATAGGCCTCTGCTCTGGAGATGGGGCCCAAGCACCCGATGTCCCAGCGTCTCTAGGTCTCCCGTTTCCCAGCCCCAGTCCTGGGCCCTGGAGGGGAGTGGAGTGGCCACGGCACTCGGCTCTGCTGCCAGCTTGCTCGCACAGGAGAGCCACTCTGGTGCTTTCAATTCTTCTCCCGCCAGCCGGACGCAGGGCACACCCTCACCCCACCGTTCCCATTCTGCCAACCCCACTGCTGCCTGGGAAGAACAGGCCTGGCTTCAGCAGAAAGCTCCAAGTATGGAATTAGGACAAATAAGTGAAGGATTAAATCAGTTCGCTGCTAATACGCAGCACTTTGTGTTCTTGGAATCATCTGGGGAGACTTTTAGCTCCAAGTTAGCACCACTCGCGGCCTCCTGTGGGCCTCTCCACCCAGACACCTGCTGCTTCGTCCCTGCCGGCAGCCTGGGGGCCACGATGGCATCCCTGGGAGGGCACGGTCACTTGCTGCTGAGTCACCTCCACTCCTCTCTTGGTTGGCAGCCCCTGCACACCTGCACGGGCCTTTGATGACATGGGTGACTGGCTGTTGGGGAAAGATTTGACACCTTTTCCTTTTCTGTCCCCAGATCACCAGAAGCTGGAGAGAGAGGCTCGGATCTGCCGCCTTCTGAAGCATTCCAACATCGGTGAGCGGCCCCCAGGGGCGGGGCAGGTCCCCACCCTTCCCAGGCAGCAGCCCTTTCCTGCTTCTATATCAGCCTTTCAAAGGGACACCGAACTTCCTTTCCTTCTCCAATGAAACATCCTACCTGAGCCCCTGAGGAGCTCATTCTCTGCCACCCCACCCCCACCTCGAGGGCACCGTCCTGTTTGATTGACAGGGACGCGCAGAGCGGGGACAGTCCCCCTTGGGATCAGGGGCAGGGCTTTGGTACCCAGCTCCACCCAAGTGGACAGGCTCCCCCTACCCCACTCTGTCCGTGTGTCCTCATCTGTGGCCTTGGTGATAATGGCTGCAGAGAAAGGTAAATGACACACCCCCATGGAGCCAGCCCCCAGAGTGTGACTCCCCAGAATGCTGAACGGTGATTCTGGTGAGAACACACCGAGACCTAAACATTCTGTGACTTCAAAAAAGCCACAAGATTGCCTGATTACAAAAGGAAAGTTTAAAAAGTTTGGAAAACAAAGTCTGATCAAAGACCCTGTCACATGCAGCCTTGGTCTGGGAGCCTCTGACTGTCCAGGGCTCCTAGAACTCCTGCCTAGGGAGGAGGGCCCACTGTCCTGGAGTCAGTTGCCCTACGGGGGTATTTGGAGCCCGGAGCCCAGGGACGTGTGGCTGGTCTGAGCCTTGCTGGCCGGGCACACGGGGAAGGTCTCCGAGGTGGCCTAGGCTAGTCCTTGTCTCTGGCATCAAGGCTGCTGGCCCTGCCAAGGAGAGGTGGGCTCCGGCACATGAGCCGCCTGGCTCTTCCTGGCAGCCCTGTCACCTGCCTGCATCTGGGTCACAGCCCACCAGCCACGTGGAGCGAGTGCCCCAGAGAGTACGGGTCCTCTGCTTGCAAGGCGCCTCCCTGAAGCCCCAGACCGAGTCCATGTTGGGGTAATAAATGCAGCTCTGGGACCTCTGGGGACCGCAGACTGCTCAGAGCCCTGGAAGTTGGCTCAGATCTCCCCAGGCTCACTTGGCCCTCCTGCCCACCCTCGCCCTCCATGGCTCCAGGCTGATCCCCACTGTGCAGCCCGTGTGGAGCATGTGCACACCTGTGTGCACGTGTCCAGCTGCCTGTCCTTCTCCAGTGCTGGTCTCTGGGGACTTCTGAGGAGTCCAGGAGCTCAGGCCTTGCCCATGTCAAGGGGCAGCCAGGACATGTCTTGGAGCGGCAGCTGCTCTCTGCCGACTCTGGCCCCAGAGGCACCTGAGAGGCATCCAGCTTGCCAGGTGGATTCCTGGGCCCTCTCTCCAAAGCTGTGAATCAGTTGTGCCAGGATGGGGCCCAGGAATCTGCGTTCAAAAGGGACATCAGGGGCTGTGAGGTGGGCCGGTTCAGGAGCCTGGGCTCTCTACATACTCACCTGGGCCTGGCTCAGGGAGTTGGCACATCCTCACTGCCTGGCGTAGGGGCTAGAACACCCTCCCTCTCCTGGTGCTCCACCGACAAGCTGGGCAGATGGGCACCCAAGGGACAGATGCTCCCTCCTCAGACCCAGCAGGGCCCCAGCGTGGAAAACGGGAGCCCCAACTCTGGGCCCCAGGGCCAGGCTGCAGCCCCGGCCTGGCTCTTAGTTCTGGGCCATGGAGCCTCTGCCCAGCAGGGCTGCAGCCCCAGGGAAAGGGCGGCTGCAGCAGAGGGGAGCCCTGACACAGAACCAGGAAGAGGGGAGGGTCCCTGTCACTGAAGCCCTCCCATGAGGTGGTCGAGCGCTGCAGGGTACCCCCCGGCAATATTTGCCACCATCCACCTAACCCAGGGCTTCCAGACTGGACTCTGGAGATATGACCCAGGACTTTACTGATTTGCACCTATGTACTCTGCTCACGGTGTTCACTTGCTTACTGCTTTTATTTAAATAGAGTTTTTGCCAATTCACTTTTTTACTTAGCCCTGTCTGTGAAATCACAGGTCTGATGTGCTAGTTAGGTTTTCTTCTAAACTAGTAAAAAGTGCATGTAAGTATGCCACTATTTATAAAATGTTAAAAATGTTTTATAAAAAGGTGTCCATATGCATCCTGCTTCAACTCCCCACACTGACCCCGGGTGTCAAGGAGGTGGAACCCACCCCAGCATGCCTGAGAGCCCATCTGCCTCTGCTCCCAACCCCACCTTGCCCTGCGTGGGGTGGCAGGTGCCTGAGGCCAGCGGCAGCCCCTCCAAGAGGACGGCCCTGCAGTACCCCAGGAGCAGTGCAGTGGCTTCATGGGTAACCAGGGCCTCCTTGGCGCTGCCTGTGGGGGCTCCTCGGGGCGCCTCCCTCCATGGCCCCAGGGCCTTCTCTGCTGCACGTGGGTGATTTTCATGCAGCAAGTCCCAGGTGGGGCAGCTCAGAGGAGCCATCCTGCTGGGCCCCCACTAGAAAAGGGTCACGAGGGTGAGCTTTGGGGTAACTCTAGTGGTTTTATGGAGGGTCCTGGAAGGAGGCTGTTGGGGAGTCCTGGGGGCCTGCTGTATCTTAGGGGATCCATAGGGAACCGGTGTCCAGTGAGCCAAGTGGGAGGGCGCCCTTCCTCTTAGGACAGAAGTCTGCCGGAGGGTGCCGTGTGGGAAGGGGGGACATTGGTCACAGGCAGTGCCTTAGCTGGTGGGGCCCTGCTTGGCCAAGGTCAGTGTCGGCCTGTGGACAGCCAGTGGGTGAGAGCCGACAAAGGACGTGGGCCGTGGGGGACCTCACTCTGAGGAGGGGCTGGGTGGGGGCAGAGGGGAGAAGCTGGGCTGCCGGGCCTGGAGCAGCGACACGGAGCAGGTGTCTCTGTTCTGAGCTTGGGAAAGCATCTCAGGTGCCTAAGTGGGCCCCAGACCCTGGAGCTGAGCCTCAGTCACCTGGGACTCCTCACACTTGGCTGATGGTAACAATGACAGTAACAGAGCTGTGGCTTACAGAGCGCCCACTGTGCCTTGGAGCCTCAGGTTACATAGTCAGTCTTCACAACCCTTTGTAGGTGCTATTTATCCATTTCACAGAGGAGCAGACTGAGGCTTAGGTGGGCTGAGTTACCTGCCCGAGGTCACACAGCTGGTACAAGTAGCGGGGCGGGGCTGGCGCTATGATCTCTGGCTCCCTGGAGGGCGTTTTGTCTGAGGTGTGGGTGCTGAGAAGGGTGTTGGTCTGGGGCTGCTGCAGCCCAGGGATCCCTGGGGCGAGGCTGAGGCCCAGGCCCCAGCGGCCACTCTGGGGTTCCTGGGCACACGGACACGGACGCGATGGGGCCGGGCCCTGGGAGGGGCAGAGCCAGAGGAGGAAGGGCACTGGAAGCTGCTCAGAAACTAGGGCAGCGCTTGGCGGGTGCCAGGAAGGGGCTGCAGCTGAGTCAGTGGTTTGCGCTGCGGCCCAGGGGCTGCGGACCGGGAGGAGGAGGAGGCTGCCCTTCACCTTGTCGGCGCCCATGGCCCAATCTTGAGTGCTGGGGGACAGTGAGGCCTCGTAGTCCTGTCTTTCCAGGACCCAAGGAGCAAGGGCTGAGGCAGGTGCCGTGCAGACTGGCCCTGAGTCCACGCCTTGCTCTGCCTTTTGTGAGCTTTGTGACCTTAACCTTAACCTCTCTGTGCTCCAGCTTCCTCATCCGTAACCTCCTGGGGTGGGGACTGGTTGAGAAGGTTGAATTTACACACACAGAGCACTTAGAGCGGCCCTGGTGGGCAGGGAGGGAGCACTCCATGTGTCAGGCTGTCACCGTCCTCGTCGTTCTAGCAGTGGGCAGAGTCAGCACGTGGGAGAGCAGTGTCCAAAATGAGTCATTCCTAGAAAATATCTGCCGCTTGGTGCAGGGCGCATCTCCAGCTCAAGGAAAAACAGGCCTTGGGTTTGTGTGCTCCGTGCGGAAGTCACTCGCTGTCCCCGTGAGCCTTCCTCGTACGTGCATGTGTTTGTTCATTCATCACATCCTGCCTGGCTCCTGCCAGGCACCAGGCAGAGCGGCAGGGTGAGGGCATGGCGCACACAGACCGTCACAGGCAGCTGTGCACACGGTGGCCGTGAGGAGGGAGGGAGGGACAGTGCTCCATCCCGCTGACCATGCATGTGCTGGAACCCGAACTCAGGGCCCGAGCCTTTGGATGACACCGTGTCGGGCAGCTTTCCTCCAGGTGGGGGCCCTGCCTGTCCGGTGTGCTGACAGCGCGAGAAAGAGACTTGGAGCGGAGGGCTGAGGGCAGCCCGGGAAGCCTGGGGGAATAGTGGATGCGTTTTCATACCGGCTTCTCTCCCACAAGAAGCTTCTCAGTGGCCCTTTCTGGGGACCGGTTGTGTGATCCCCTCCTGCTGCTCTCCTCAGTGTTTGGGAGCAGCTGAGGGCCGGGCCAGGACCGCAAAGGCAGAAGGAAACATGAGACCAGACTGGTGGCTGAGGCCGCCGGAAGGCAGGGCCCTGCCAGAGGCCACAGATGCCCCCCAGTGGCCGGGCAGCCTGCAGGGCCCTCAGCCCTGCCCTCCCGCCCACTGCAGCCTCTGCCACCCTGTCCCGAGGGCGACCCCAGGGCTCCCGCAGCTGGCCGGTGCCTGCACAGGTGCAGGGGTGGGCAGGGGGTGTGTCCTGGGCGACTGCCAGCCCCTTACAGCTTCTCTGTCCCCGCAGTGCGTCTCCACGACAGCATCTCAGAGGAGGGCTTCCACTACCTGGTCTTCGATCTGTAAGTTCCAGAGCTGGAGCCTCTTGCCCTCACCCACTCCCAGCATTGGCCCCGGGTGGGTCCCCTAGCCCAGGGGAGAGTTCTGAGTTCCACTCCCTCAAGTGTACCTCTGCTAATGAGGGTCACCTTGTTCCAAGCCACCCGCCCAGCCTCCCTTGCCTCTCCTTGCTTGCTTGGCACCAGGTTTATTGGGCCCTGTGGAGGCTGGACCACCACGCTGGGTCCTCCTCCATCAGAACGAGCGTGCTGGAGGCAGTAGGGGGCAGAGGGGAGAGGGAGGACCCCAGAGGAACAGTCAGCGGCTTCGTTCACCTTCCTTCTCTTGGTGCCCTCATCACGCCTGGACTGGGGCACCGCTGGCTGGTGTGAACATGTGTGTATGAGTGTGAGTGTGAGCATGAGTGTGTGCCACATGCAGGTGTGTGAGCATGTGAAAGTGAGAATGCATATATAGGTGGGGCGTGCATACGTGTGTGTGCCTTGCATGAATGTGAGCATGTACAGGTGTGTGCATGTGGGTGAGTTTACACAAGTGTATGCATGCATGATTATGTTTGCATGAGTGTGTGCATATGTGTACATGAGTGTGCATGTGTGTGCGTGTGTGCATGGCATGTGCACACATGAGTGTGTTTGCATGTACATGTGTGTGAGTGTGTGTGTGTGCATGTGCGTGTATGTGTGCAGTAGCTGAGCGAGAAGGCGTCTGGGGCTGCTGCCGCCTCTCACTTCCTGCCGGATTTAGAAGCGGTGATCTCATCTCCCTCACTCTTGACAGCTCCCGATAAGCAGCACTATATTTAGCTGTCAGTGAGTCAGTGCAGCTCTGGGACCCTGGGCTGGAAAGGGGCCTATAGGCCTTGGCTTGTTCCCGTGGCCTCCGGGCGGCCACACAGCCAGGAAAGCCCGGTTGTGGTGCTGTTGCCATGGTTACCACTGTGCCCCTCCCCGCGGCTGCTGTGAGCGTACAGGCCAGGCCAAGACAGGACGTGGCCCTCTCAGCTCCTCCTCCCTCAAATGACAGTTGTCTGGGCCATGGGGCATGCAGAGCTGAGGTGGCCTACATCCATGTGGGGTCCTCTGGTCAAAAAGGTCTGGGACTATCCCTGCAGGGGCTTGGCCACCACTCAGGTTGCCCTGTGTGTCCCATAAGACACCATCTCAAATTGCCAGCCAGGTGACTGGGACTGACCTGGGACACAGCCACCACTACTCAGCCAAGACTGTGCCCTGGAATATCTGTCCCATGGCAATGGGGGCTGGCATGCTCACTGCTAGACGTGTGAGCCCAGACCCATTCCACCTGCCTATTTTCCCAGAAAGACAGAGACCACTGGGCTGGGGGTGGCCCTCTCCGGGGCCCCTGGTAGCCAATGGATGGTTGCGTGTGTTTCAGTAGCTTAGAAAGGGAGAGAGAATGGCGTGTGGGTACATGTGTGTGCATGGGTGTGTTCATGTATGATAGACTGTAGTGTCTCCTGGCTGGCCAACCACATGGCAGGCAGGTGTGGGGAGAGGCTCCGAGGCGGGCTGGGAAGAGGAAGTTGGCCTGTGAGTCTGGAAGGCCCTGCACGCTCTCCTCCCAAACCTCCATGGCCCCACCCAAGAGAGCCTCCAGGGCAGCAGAGGGAGGGGCAGCGGTTTCTGGGGTGGGCGTGCATCACCTTCAGGAGACCCTGAGGCCTCTTGACAGTTTGAGGGTTTTGTGGATTCTGGGGGCTTGTCCCTATTCCTCATGCCTAGAAATGTCACAGGGCTTGAGGACTGGGCCTGGGCATAGAGGGTCTCACACACCTGCATGCCCAGAGGAAGGCGGCTCCCATGTGGGCCATGGCTGCAGCCTAGAATCGGCCATGTGTCCCCCGTGGCCTGAGGAAGGGGGAGCATGGGGGCCAGATGCGGGGCCTCCAAGACCACACCCTTTCTGGACCAGCACTAAAGCTCCCAAACCCCCACAGCAACCTACACAGGAGGTGGCACAAACTCTCTGCCCCAGAGCTCTAGACCACGAGCTGAGTGGTCCTGGCCAGGGAGTCCCAGGTGCCCATCACCCTAAACTGCAGCTTCTGAGCACACAGTGCTTACAGGCCCCGGCCCCAGCCGCACGAAACACTCCTCAGAGGGCTTCTCCGGGCTGCAGCCCAGACTCAGGACCTGGATGCCTTTTTGCCACTATTTCGTGCTTGAATTGAGGATCTGTAGTACTTGATCTGGGAACTGTGTGTGCTGAAACCTAAATAGTTATTCACGCAGCACTGGGGCACGCCAATCCCTTGCCTGGTCTACACCTAGGATTTGATTCTCCTGCTCCATGCATGTGGATGCACATAAACACATGTACACACATTCACACAAACACACATGTACCCACCAGAACACAAACTGGTATACATGTACACAAGGCCATGTGCAGGCACACACATGTGCACCTAAATATAGACAAACCAGTATATATGAACACAAGTGCACATATAGGCACATATATGTACAGACATCCACACAAACACACGCACACATATATGCACGCACAAGCTGGTCTACCTGTACATGGGCACAAACAAGCATAGCATGTGTACTCACGTGTACACACATGCATAGCAGACATGTGCATACATGCACACACAAACCAATATACATGAACACTGGTGCACATATAGGAATGCGTATACATGTACACATGTGCACGCAGACAAGTACACATGACCACAAATGTACACACAACCATACATGTATGCATGAGCACAAATGCACATATGCATACATGTGTGTATGTACAAACCAGTATATATAAGTACACACATAGGCACACATATATGTGCACAGGAGCATACCAGTATACATGTACACATGTGTACACATGCACACACCCTCACACAGACAGGCCAAGCTCAGGAGCCAGGCCAGATGCCCCTAGGAAGGCCCCACCTAGGCATCCTTTTGTTTCCTTGTGGTGGGTGGTTACTCGGTTGCAGAACGGTGATGGCCGACAGGGAGCCAGAGGAGAGAGCTACGGAGGAGGGAGGGGAGCTGAGCTGGAACTCCGCAGTTGACTGCGGGTGCATGTTGAGGGACACAGAATAGCACAGTCAGTTGGGCAACAGAGGCAGAGCCCCTGTCCCCAGACCCCAAGCCAGGACAGGAAAAGGGGTGAGGAGAGGGAACCACCAGTCCTTTAATGTCCTGTTGTGTGTCTGGGACTGCATGGCTCTCCATGCATTCCATCCTCACGTCACCCCAAGAGTTGGGGTCAGTGGAACCATCGGGGCGTGCGTTCAGCCTGGAGCAGGCCACGCTAACACTCCACACTTCCCCACTTTTATTTTTCTCCAGCGCTGAGCGAACACCCACCCATGCTAGGGTCACCCGTTCAACAGTCCCCCCTCCCCTGGGTCATCCCTACCATGGACCAGCCCAGCCCTGAGTGCTGGGCACAGAAATGAGGAAGACCCAGCCCCACCTTTCAGAACTAATGGGTAAAACTGAAATGCAAATGGAGAAGGCCCAGCGCCCAGGACAATACCATGGAGCAGGGTGGAGATGGGGCAGAGTGCAGAGGAGGTGTCCTCAGGGCCTCACAGGAGGGAGGAGGGCCACAGGAGGGAGATCCTGGCTTTCGCAGGGGAGGGAGCCGCTAGATGGAGCCTTCCAGTAGACTCAGAGCAGCCCAGGTGGATGAGAGGCTCCGCCTTGCTCCCCTGGTGGGCATCAGCCCTCACCACCTTTCTGTCCATACCCACATTACACAGCTCAGGGGACCCTGGGCAGCCACACACTGTCCAGGTTCCCAGAGGCCCTCCACACAGTGGCTTCTGCCCTGGGGGTCTATCCTGACTGTGGGGCCTTATGGCCACTCACTGGGTGGGTTCACAGGGTGGGAGGGTGTGTGAACAGAGACCTCCCCTCTGCCTGTCATCTCTGTTCTCCTCCTGGAGATGGCACTTTGAGTACCTCAAGGCCTCAGCCCACCAGGGAGATCTGGGCACCATGTATTCTGGCCCCTCTGCTCCTCCTTGAGGGCCGCAACTCTGGCCCTGGCAGCAGATTGAAGAAGGGAGACTAGATCTTCTCAGACTTGGAGCTCAAGTCACCATGCCTGGGTATAACACTGCACAGCCCTGGCTAAAGCTGCTGCCCACTCTGGGCAAGTCACCTAAATCTTCGAAACTAGTTTTCACATCTATAAACTAAGTGCCAGTGTCATGGAATAGTTGTGAAGACTGAAATGTTAAATGTCATTATATATGAGTAAGCACTTGGTAAGCTGTCAGACCTGAGTGATGACGGTAATAGGGTGCAGGTGGTGATGCCAGTGGTGGCCGTGGTAAGTGATAGTGATGATGGTATGATGGCAGTGATGGTAATGGAGGTGATAGTGGTGATAATGATGGTGATGATGGTGGCGATGGTGGTGGCGGTGGTGATGGTGCTGGTGGTGATGGTGATGATAGTGATGGTGGTGGTGGTGGTTATGGTGGTGGTGATGGTGGTGGTGGTGGTGATGGTTATGGTGGTGGTGATGGTGGTGGTGGTGGTGATGGTGGTGGCGGTGGTGATGGTGGTGGCGGTGGCGGTGATGGTGGTGGTGGTGGTGATGGCGGTGGCGGTGGTGGTGGTGGCGGTGATGGTGGTGGTGGTGGCGGCGGTGGTGGTGGTGGTGGTGGTGGTGGTGATGATGATGATGATAGTGATGGTTATGATAGTCATGATGATGGTGATGGTGATGGTGGTGATGGTGATGGTGATGGTGGTGGTGGTGATGATGGTGATGATGATAGTGGTGGTGATGATGGTGGTGGTGGTGGTTATGGTGGTAGTGTTGGCGGTGGTGGTGATGATGGTGATGATGATGATAGTCATGGTGATGACAGTGATGATGGTGGTGACGGTGGTGGTGATGATAGTGGTGGTGATGATAGTGATGATGGTGGTGATGGTGGTTATGGTGGTGATGATAGTGATGATGGTGGTTATGGTGGTGGTGATGGTGGTTATGGTGGTGATGATAGTGATGATGGTGGTGATGATAGTTATGATGGTGGTGATGGTGGTTATGGTGGTGGTGATGGTGGTTATGGTGGTGGTGATGATGGTGGTTATGGTGGTGATGATGGTGATGATGGTGGTGATGGTGGTTATGGTGGTGGTGATGGTGGTTATGATGGTGGTGATGGTGGTGATGGTGGTGGTGATGGTGGTTATGGTGGTGATGATGGTGATGATGGTGGTGATGGTGGTTATGGTGGTGGTGATGGTGGTTATGGTGGTGATGATGGTGGTGATGGTGGTGGTGATGGTGATGGTGCTGGCAATAGTGATGAAAGAGACAGGGTAACAGGGATCTCCAAAAATCTGTGACCCCTGCTGCTTTTCCCATAGGGTTACTGGTGGAGAGCTGTTTGAAGACATTGTGGCGAGAGAGTACTACAGCGAGGCTGATGCCAGGTGGGTGTGGAGCCCTCCCCTCCCCCTGTCCTGCCCCCACTTCCCTTATACCTTTGGCTGTCCCTCCTTCGGCCCCACTCCTGACCCTTCCAACCCACATCTGTTCCTGTGCAGCACTGTCCCCTCCCCAGCTGAGTGGGGGTATTGGTCTGCCCACCGGCCAACAGCCCCACCTAGCCCTGCTGGGAGCTGTCTGAATGGGTCGAAGGAACAGGGGCAGCTCGTGTGTTCCGGCTCCCACTGGGGGAGTGGCCCTACCTACGCCTTTTTTCCTAGGGTTAGAACTGGCACAGAGTGGGTGACTGGTGGGGAGAAGGAAACATGTGTGGTCGCAGGCTGCCTTGATGTCTCCGCCCATGGCCCCTGAGGGGCACCCCTTGGCTAGCCTTCCCCATGGAGATGAGCAGTTCCTGAATGCCTTTCCCCTTCCATGGTGTCCTCACAGGGCCACCTTGGGCCCCACCAAGCTTGAGTATACAGTGAAGGGAAGTGGGCAGCATACTGGTGGCAGCTGGCTGGGAAAGGTGCCACTTGCTCTCCTCCCAGGGCCAGCCTCCTTGCTCACCCCCACCCCAGGGCACTGGGCATGGGAGACCCAAAACCTCAGCACAGGGCCGAGAAGCCAGCTCTCCTCTGTGCCAAAGGCCCCGTTCACAGGGCTTGGCCCAGGCCTGTGGCCCCCAGCATGGGACTGGGGTCAGGGGACTGGGGCTCTGTTGAGGTGGGGCTTCCCTTGGACCTCAGGACAGGCCTTCCGGTGGGGCCAGGGGGACGCAGAGGACAGTGGGCGCAGAGATGGTCGTTTGTGGCATGGCTGCTGGGGGCCAGATTGAAGGGTGGCAGGTGTCAGCTGCGGTGATGACAGGGCCCCTGTCCCTGGAAGGATAGGTCACTGCTGGCCTGCTGTGGCCCAGGCCAGATAACACCTGACCTGTGACAGGGATGCCACTCATAACAGTGCATCTCACCTCAGGGACAGCTGAGGGCGTCACTCTGCCCACCCGCTGGGCTAGCCCACACTCTGCCCAGAGAGGTGCATTTAAAAAAGAAAAAAGGCCAATAGTGGCCCTTCTAGGAAGTGGAGTTATGGATGATTTTATACTTTTTATCTTCTTTGTCTATTTTAAAACTCTTCTTTAACAAGTATGGATTATTTTCTAATCAAGAAAAATGAATATTATTTTTTTTAAGTAGCTTGATGTGACCCACTTCTGCGCCAGCCGGCAACGTTGCCCATCTCAGCGGGCCACGTCCCCGTGTGGGCAGGCGTGTGCGGCCCTGGTGCCATGGCCTCCCAGGGGCCGGCGGGGACAGACACGGGCTGGAACCCTACTCTTGGCCCCAGACGCCAAGGTGCTCAGGGGGACCAGTTTCTTTTCTTAGGCTCCTGAGGAAGGACTGTGTGTTTTGCAAACAGCCTGGAAGTGGCCGGTCCCCTTGGAGTTGAGGGAGAGTAGGTTTTTCTTTATATTCCACTGACGGGACAAGTAGAGGGTGGAAGGGAGCCACCTCCTCCTGCCCTGGAATGCTGCAGTGGGAGTCAGCACAGGCGTGCTGGTGGGGCCTGCTGGGCAGTAGACAGGAGTGTCCCCGCTGCCCATCTAGTCACCTGCAGGGCAGGTGGGGCCTGGGGTGGGCCCAGTGCCCTGAGGTGCCGGTAGAGGCAAGGGTGGGGCACGTGGCTGCCCAGAGCCTCCCAGCCACAGATGGGACCCCACGGCCTAGGGTCCACCTGGACTGAACCCCCCGGGTACCACCCCCGGGCCTGGCATGCCCCACCCCTCCCACCACCCACACCCACACCCCACCTGTGCACCCCATCACTGCCCCTGCCTTGCCCTGGCCCGCGGCGACCTGCCCTGGCCCCCGGCGACCTGCCCTCTCTCATGCTCCCTTCACCTCCTTGCCAATGTCCTCCAACCGTGGGAGCTGCTCTGCTCCTGGGGATCCCTCCTGGCCCCTGTGGGGTTTAGCGCTCCCTGTGCTCATCAGGTATTAGGAAGGACCCACTCCACCTGTTGTCCCCCAATTTAGGGGGCTGCTTGCGAATCAGCCACCTCTGAATGCTGCGTCCCCACCCCCAGGCAGAAGCTGGAGGGGCAGCTCCGGCCACAGGTGGAGGGGTCATGTGCGGCGTCCTCATCACGTCAGCGGCTTCCCTCCCAGAGCGTCTGCCGCTTTGTCCCGTCCACAGGCTGCCTCCACTTCTTACTCACTGCCCCCTCCTACCCAGCCCGCGTCCCCGACAGCCACGCAGCCCCCACGCCTGGCCTAGCAGTAGGGGTCCTACCCACCTGGCTGTGGGGACCCCGGCTAGCACTGGAATAGCCTCGGGGTGGGCTCAGGAAGGAAGAAGCTCAGGAGATGCGTGAGCTGTTCAGGTCCTAGGAGCCCTCACCAGAGCAAACTGTAGAGTGCTGGCAGAGACTGTCTGCTGCACCAGGCACCTCCCTGCCCACGCTGATGGCAGGTGTTACCACCTCCTGCCCAGGGCACTCCCGATGTGGCAGGCACCCCTGGGTGTTTGGGGGTCCCTGGGAACTGGCCCAGATGATATGGGGACTCTGGGCTGGGGTTTCTCCCTGTCCCACCTACAAACCCCTAGTTTTCTCTTACACACTCTGCTGCCTCTCTTAGGGCTTTAAGCCTCAAATGGAGCATGCTCAGTAGCAGACTGTGAGGTGGGGACAAGCAGCCCGAGTCCCTTGGAGGGGGCCAGGATCCAGGCGGCCATGCGGCAAAGGCTGCCGCAGAGGGGCAGGCTGCAGGTGGGAGGGGAAGCTGTGGAGGGTCCTCCTGGGGGAGCCAGCCCCAGCCCCACCCAGGGTGTCCTGCACCCAGGCCTCAGCAGCTCAGGCTTCCTGTTTTTCTTGGTGAGCCTTGTGTCCCGCCCAGGGAGAGGGCACTGCGTGATGGGGCGCCTGGCGGCCTGAGGAGGTGTCATCTCTGCGGATGTGCCTCTGCCTCCAGGCAGCACAGCCTGATGGAGTCTGGCTCAGAGGCCTGGGGAGCTCTACCCTACAGGCAAGGCCGAGAATGGCGGGGGAGGGGAACTCGGCTTACCCCGGTGGAGCCCAGGGTGTGCCGAGTCTGGAGTGGGCCGAGCCCCTGGCCAGAGCGGGTTGGGGGGGCGCTTTCCTGGTGAAACAGATCTGGCCGCTGGGGTGGGGCGGTCATGAACGGCCCCTCGGCTGCCTGCCCAGGGCCTGGAGCTGCCTACCGAGGGGCACCTGGTGGATTTCTGGGTGAGTCACATCTCAGGAACAAGAGAAAACGAGACAGAAAGTACTTTGCTGCATTCTTTCTAACCAACAAGCCTGGAAATTCCTCCTTGGAGGAAGCAGGACCTTTACCTTGGAGTTGATGGGGAAACAGGAGTGTCATGTCTTTTTCATTTTATTTTTTATTTTTTGAGACAGAGTCTTGCTTTGTTGCCCAGGCTAGAGTGAGTGCTGTGGCATCAGCCTAGCTCACAGCAACCTCGAACTCCTGGGCTCAAGCAATCCTCCTGCCTCAGCCTCCCAAGTAGCTGGGACTATAGGCATGCGCCACCATGCTCGGCTAATTTTTTCTATATATATTAGTTGGCCAACTAATTTCTTTCTATTTATAGTAGATACGGGGTCTCACTCTTGCTCAGGCTGGTTTGGAACTCCTGACCTCGAGCAATCTGCCAGCCTCGGCCTCCCAGAGTGCTAGGATTACAGGCGTGAGCCACCGCGCCCGGTCTGTCATATCTTTTTCAAATCAGGGGAAGCAGAGTTCAAAACACTTAGAACCTGCTCTTTAGAAACCTTAGGAAGCAGTGTGGCTTATGAGAGATGGCCAAAGGGACCCTGTGAGGTGCTCACTGTCCCCAGGGCGAGGAGATCAGAGCCCAAACTGAGAGTAACGTCCAGAATGCTGCTTGGGAACAATGCTGAGCCCATGAAAGTGACTCCCTAGACTATTCAGAACCTGATCAAAGGCCCCCAGCTGGGTGTCCTGCCTGGAGAAGGCGGTACGATGTTGACAGGTGCAGCAGGCGGGACTGCGTGTCCAGCGAGTGGGCCTCGAATCTGCCGAGGGCCGTGGTCTCAGACTGGAGGCCAGGACAAGAGCAATGTGAGGAGAGGTCCCCAGAGGATTGGGGGCTGCTCTTTGGCCAAGTGTGTCCTGTGCCACCTGCAGGCAGCATCGTCAGCTCAGCCTAGTGTAGCCCCTGCACGGGGCTCTCTTGGGGAATCCCGGCTTGCAGAGACAGCTTGTTCACGGGCACGCATGTGCAGTGCCTGGAACCCTCATGACAGTGGACTAGGCACGGGGAGGGACTTGATTTCAGCAACATGTGCCAAGTCCCCGTGACGCCCTCATGGACAGCAGATGCTGGCTCAGCAATTGCCACCTCTCTGGCATTAGTTTGGGGCCCTGCACCACCAGCAGGGGACGCCGAGGAGGCCGGGGCACCCTGGCCATGGAGGCAGAGAGGCAGGACAGCTGGGGAGCGGGGAGGATGCAGGCACGACCCGAGCTGCAGCCAGGACACGCCGTGCTCTCAGTCTGCAGCTGGAGAAGTGCGACAGGGAAGGTGCCAACTGCTGCCCTCAGCAATGGACGGTGGGTGTGCACGGTGCAGACCGAGCCCTGTTGGTGGTGTCCAGGGAGCGGTACTTCCTGATGACCACTGGCTCCACACGGAGAGTGCCCCAGGGCAGAGGAAAGGCCAGCCTGCAGGGCTGTCACAGACCACAGGGAAGGGCTAGAGGAAAGGGTGCCACGGCTAGGGCAGGAGGGACCCAAGATCTACACCCCCTGCCCTGTCTAACTGGGCCCAGCGTGACCACAGGATCTGGCCGTCCGTGTTGCATGGCAATGCGTGAAGGGGCTGGTCGGCCCCTGGAAGGGTCACACTGAGCCCCCCTGTACTCTGCAGGGTCAGGAGAGGATGCCTGACCCTGGAGCTTCAGTACCCCCAGCCCTGGCTTCGTCCTGGGCAGCCTGTAGAAGGCAGAGTCCACCCACCTGAGCGAGGCCCCTCGGCCTGCTGTGGTCAGTCGCAGGCCTTGCCATGGCCACAGATGGCCAACTGGCCTGCAGGGGCTGAGCACCATTCGAAGTAACAAGGGCCAGGCTCCTCAGGGACACGGGCAAGGGACTACTCCAGGCAGGTGAGGGGTCATGGGGAGAGGATGTTCCTCATGGTGGCTCTCCATAGGCTGGCTCCAGGGACGCAGTCCCAACTCAAGTGGCAGGGGCAGGATGGGAGGCCAGGAGACCCCAGAGCATGGGGTGGCGATGGGATTGTGGTTCCTGCCCTAGTTGACATAGATTGGGGCCACCAAGGGGCTCTCTCCCACAGGTTTGGGCCTGGCTCCTGTGGAACCCCGCAGACCTCAGGAATCCATCATCCCTGTAGGAGTCTGAGGGCTGGGCGTCTTCAGGGAGGAAACTCAGGTTCACTTTCTAATGCAATGGCTGCCACTGTCCCCATGTGGCCAGGAGGGGTGGGAGCTGTGTGAGGAAGGGGGCTGGGCTCCCGTGCCCTCCCAGGGTTTGCTATCAGGAAAACAAAGCCCACTCATCCTGCTGACCTTGGTCACCCCACTGGACCCCCCTAGGATCTGGCTAGGACAGGGGGTTCTGAGGGAGCCTGCCTGTCCCTCCGTTCCCCCTGCCTGAGGAGCCATGACTGAGACTCTAGCAGGTGGACTCCAGGCAGCCTGTGGCAAATGCCTCCAGCCTGCAAAGCAGCCTTTATGGTGGCTGCAGTCACCCTGTGGCATGGGGCTGTCCTGCTGGGTGGGGGCACCTGGGAGGAGGCAGGCTCCAGCCACAGGGTCTCAGTGTGCAGAGGCTGGGTGACCCTGTATCTACTGTGCTCCAGGGCAGGTGTCAGGGAGGTGGCCTGGGGGCAGCTTGGCCTCTCCCCGCCAGTTATGTCATGGAAAGGCCCCAGGACTTCTGTTCACAGCCCTCCCTGGCTACCAAATGGTTGAAAGGGAAGCTCCCTGTGCTCAGGGCTGCTCCCGTGCCAGGAGAGCTGGCTGTGCGCACAGGGCCCCTGCCCGACCCCTCAGGCCCCTGGGAGCAGAGCTAGACCCGCCTCCCCCAGTGCAGCTAGAACTGAGCCGCCCACCATGGCAACCACTAGCCATCTAAGCCATGGAAGCTTAGGTTCACATCTGTTAAACATGATTAAATAACACGTGCACAAGTGCATCATTGCTGCTCCAGAGCAGAGCAGGGGCCACATACCAGGGCACCCCTGCCCCCACCCCCAGCCTTCCTTGGTCCTTCCCTGCCTTGGTTTCCCTCGCTTTTGCCTGCCTCTTGCAGGGTACAGGCCAAGCCCAGCCTCCTGAGGGCATCCAGCTGAGCATCTGGCTTGGCCAATATGAGCCTGGGGACGGGGCGTTTCCTCCGAAAGTCTCTCCAGGGGACCTGGCCTGAGCAGAGGCGGGCCCAGAGGGGAAGGCAGGACCAGGGCCAGGCTTCCTGGCCTTGCGGGTGAGGAAGGAGCCCCATAGGCCCCTCCCGGCCAGCATCTCCTCTCCCCTACATCCCCCTGGTCACCCAGGCTGGGGACCATGCCCAGTGCCACTCAGCACTCCAGCCCCGCCCCCAGCACTTCCTCTTGCTGCTCCCTCCCCACCCCCACCCCCACCCCAGCCACTTGCACTAACCCTAACCCGCCTGTTTGCCGCAGTCACTGCATCCAGCAGATCCTGGAGGCCGTTCTCCATTGTCACCAAATGGGGGTCGTCCACAGAGACCTCAAGGTGAGTCCCCACCCCATTTGTGCCAGGTGTCTATTGTCCATACCTGCATGCAGTGTATAACGAGGTGTGAGAGGCTGGGCATTACAGAGCACCACAGGACACTGGGGAAGTGTGGGGTGTATGTGCACATGTATGTGTGTACATATGTACATACACAGAGGAGTGTGTGTGCGTGTGTGTACATGGATGTGGAGACACATGCATGTGTGTGGAGACATGCATAAAGATAAGTGTGCATGCTTATGTGTGCAAGGAGGTGTGTGTGTGCATATGTGTGTGGTTGCAAGGAGGTATTATGTGAGTGCGTGTGGGGGCATGTGTGCATGCGTGCTTATGGGTGTGCACACACACGTTCATGTGTGGGTATGCATGCATGTGCATACTTGGAGG
>VSMD01093078.1:0-36430 GCA_008750895.1 Mirza zaza
GGATGGCTGGTAACTGATGGTTGCTGAAGTTTGAGGTTATGTGACAGTTTCTTAATATGAGAAAACAAATGAAGTTTGCCACATTGATTGACTCTTTCTTTTATGAAAGAGTCAGAAAGAGTCTGTAGCATGGGATGCTGTTTGATAGCATTTTACCCACAGCAGAACTTCTTTCAAAGTTGGAATCCTCTCAAAGCCTGCAGCTGCTTTATTTTAAATTTATGGAATATTCTAAATCTTTTGTTCTAAATAATGTCAACAGTGTTCACAGCATCTTCACCAGGAATAGATTCCTTCATAAGAAATCACTTTCTTTGCTTATTCATAAGAAGCAATTCCTCATCCCTTCAAGTTTTATCATGAGATTGCAGCAATTCAGTTACATCTTCAGGCTCTACTTGTATTATAATTCTCTCTCTATGTCCACCACATCTGCAGTGACTTCCTCCACTAAACTCTTGAATTCCTCAAGGTCATCCATGAGGGTTGGAATCATCTTCTTCCAAACTCCTATCGATGTTGGTATTTTGACCTCCTCCCATGAATCACAAATGTTCTAAATGGCATCTAGAATAGTGAATCTTTTCCAGAAGGTATTCAATTTACTTTGTTCAGATCCTTCAGAGGAATCACTGTCTATGGCAGCCATAGCCTTATAAAATGTATTTCTTAAATAATAAGACTTGAAAGTTGAAATTACTCCTTGATCCATGGGCTGAAAAATTGACATTGTGATTGCAGGCATGAATATAACATCTTGTATTGATCTCCTGGATATATCTCTATTGGAACTCTTCAGTGACTAGGTGCTTTGTCAATGAGCAGTAATATTTTGAAAGGGATTTTTTCCGCCCTGGATCAGTAGGTCTTAAACTATTTGGTAAACTATGCTGTAAACAGATGTGCTGTCATTCAGGCTTCATTGTTACATTTATGGAGCAGAGTAGATACAGCATTATTCTTGAGGTCCCCAGGATTTTTGGAGTGGTAAATGAGCATTTGCTTCAACTTCAAGTCACCAGCTGTATTAGCCCCTAACAAGAGAGAGTCAGCTTGTTGTTTTAAACAGTGAGGCCAGGCCTTAACCTCTGACTATGAAAGACCTAGATGGCATCTTCCTCCAATAAAAGGTTGTTTTGTCTACATTGACAGTCTGTTGTTTAACATCCCACCCTCATCAGTTAGCTTAGCTAGAATCTTATGCATAACTTGTTGAAGCTTCTCCATCAGCATTTGCTTCACCTTGCACTTTTTGTTATGGAGATGGTTTATTTCCTTAAACCTCATGAAGCAATGTCTGCTAGCTTCCAAATTTTCTTCTGTAGCTCCCTCACCTCTCTCAGCCTTCAAAGAATTGAAGAGACAGTAACGGGCCTTGCTCTGAATTAGGTTTTGGCTTAAGGGAATGTTGTGGCTGGTTTGATTTTCTGTCCCAACCACTAAAACTTTCTATCAGCAATAGGGTATTTTACTTTCTTATCATGTTTGTCTTCACTAGAGTAGCACTTTTAATAATTTCCTTCAAGAACTTTTCCTTTGCATTCACAACTTGGCTGTTTGGCACAAGAGGGCTAAGTTTCAGCCTGTCTTAGTTTTAGACATGTCTTTCTCCCTAAGCTTAATCATGTTTAGCTTTTGATTTAAATTGAGAGGCATGTGATTTTTCCTTTCACTTTAACACTTACAGGCCGTTGTAGAGTTATGAATTGGCCTAATTTCAATATTGTTGGATCTCAGGAAATAGGAAGGCTTGAGGAGAGGAGGGAATGGCTGGTTGGTGGAACAATCAGAAGGCACGGAACATTTATTAAGTTTGCCATCTTTAATGAGCATAGTTTGTGGTGCTCCAAAACAATTTACAGTTACCATAATGTCAAAGATCACTGGTTGCAGATGACCATAATAAATATAATAATAATGTAAAAATTTCAAATATTGCAACCATTACCAAAATGTGACAGAGACATTAAGTGTGCACATGCTATTGGATAAATGGTGCCAATAGACTTGCTTGATGCAGGATTGCCACAAACCTTGAGTTTATAAAAAATGCAGTCTGTGAAGTGCAATCAAGTGAGGCACTATAAAACGAGGTATGTCTGCGTAACTGTTGCTTCAGGATGGTGTACCATATTTTTCTTGTAATAGTATCCAGGGGGCCTGTGATTAGTCTGAGAAACAAGAGAGTCAGAGTTGCCTTCTAATAGAATCCACATTCAAGGTAATTATCTGTTTCAACCATTTAGTGCTTGTATGTGTCAGGCAGTTAAAGTGTTCTTATACAAGAATGTGTTTGGAACTGGTAGGTTGGCTTGCCACACTTCTATAGATTCTGCTGCTAAGGATACAAGAAGCCCAAATAAGTTTAGGTAGTTTATTATTCAGGGCACAGTCAGCTGAACCTGAACCTGCTTGTTCAGGTTTGAATGGGCTGCCCTTCCCCTTCATATCCCAAGGGGGCCTTGGTGGGTGGATGACTCAGTGGATCTATGTCACAACTGAGGAACATTGAATTTATGAATCCCTAGACTTTTAAAGGGGTTGTTAGCAAAGTTCTCCAACCTCTGCCCTGCAGGAGGTGTAGTTTCATTATTGTGGTGAGGAAACAAATCTGCCCTCTGAAGTGGAAACCCTGCTTCAGAGACTGTTATGCAAACATTACTGAGAGATATTTTTGGAAGAAAGTGTGCAGAAATAGCATGAAGAATTGTTTCCCCAGAAGATGACATTTTGCAACTTTCCTGAAAGTGAAATATGAGGGCTAAAAACAAGAGCATGTATCTTCATATTAAAAGGTAGAGAATGAAGAAGCTGGCTAAGCCAGTCCTTTTCTTAGATAATTTTAGGTACTTCTATGCCATTTTTGGATGATATTTTGTTCCTGGAAGTTATTCCAGACTTTGTTGTTTGAATTCTTTATTGTCTCAGGTGGATTTAGTATGGGAAATTCAGCATTTTCCCTCAAGGGAGCCTCAGTGGCATTCAGTTGTTAATACACTTCTGTCACCTGTTAGTTTTTTTGTGCACAATGAGCTTCCTACTTCCCTGGTATCTCCTACTCTTCCTCCTTGTTTCTCCTCTCTCTCTAGAACTATAGAGATTTAATCTGTTGCATTCTTTATTGCTGTTACCAAAAATTGTACAATTATGAATAAATATGAATGTGGGAAAATTGCATAGGTTATAGAATTGTGAAGAGGAATTATTCTTTAGTGTGCAAACTTCTTTTCTTCTGTGTTTTGTTGTCATCTTGTTCTCATGTATTCCCTAAGAATAGAGTTCATCAGACCATCTCTCTTGCTCAGATTCTTTCCTAGAATTGGAAGATTATTTTCTATTTTTAGTTGGTACATTAGGGTGGGTCTAGAGGTGTGATTTAATAAAGCATTCAGCTGCTTCTTAACCCCATGAGAGTAATTTATAAGTGGGTAATTTTTCTGCTACCTGTCTCATAAAGGTTACTTTTAGGGTTTTGACCCATAGTTGTTCCCATGAAAGCCAACTCTCATTTTGTAGCTAACTAATGTCATTCCTCTTGAGAATCCAAGAGAGTTTACACTACTTTGGAGAAATGGATTCATCTAATATTATTTTAAACTATATGTTATATTTGTGTTCAAATGAGTTTTTATCTAGGTGTAAATTACTTTGAAAACATTTAGAGGGATCAGCCAATTAGAACCTAATAAACATGTTCAACTTTATGCTTTCAATTATAAGGAATGTTTCTAGCTGTGAAACTATTCTAGTGTTACTATATTTTAAGGTTATTTTGAAGGAGAAAAGATAGTTTGACTTTGGGATGGTTTTTTTTTTGCAGTGCTTTGTTTTTACTTAAATTTTTCTTTAATAAGAACATTTTTACATTCACTGTAAGCTTACTCATAAAAAATGATTTTTAAAATATACTACATTGTTTTTAAAATACACATTTTATGAGATGTATTCAATGAAATAAATTTTTTTGTGTGTATATATAAATACACATATATACACACATCTTTTTCCATATAAACATAAACTACTTTATATTTGGCATTAATAGGAATTTTGTGTGTTCCATTTTAAACACTTTGTTTTGTTTCAAAAGGGAGTAAGGATGCTTTGTAAAGTGGCCAGGGTTGTTATGAAAAGATTTCTGAAGTAGAAGTATTTGATTTTATTTTACAATGATTATTAAAACTTGCTATTTTTCAAGTCAAATGGAATTTAAATATTAAAGAAGTCAATATCTAATTTAAAGTAATTTGATTTAAATATAAAGTTAAATATCTAATGTGTACGTACATATATTGTTATAAGAGAATGGTGTGTTATCTCAAATTCTTTTGAGATCTACTTTTGCAGATACATAGTTCATATCATTTTTGGTGGAAATTATGCATTTTTATACTTTTTAAAACTATTATGTCCAAGATTGAAATGAGTTTTAAATTGAGGAAAGGGCTATAAAGGTGAATCAGAAATTAATGGTTTATATATTAAAATATGTACCAATTTTGAATTGATATAACAACTGAATAAGATTACTAATGCAGATTTTGAGACTGATCTTAATTTTTTTTTCTCACGGAATCTGAAAGTTATGATTAAATTTCTTTATTTGAACTTATGTGTTGCTAAGTTTCCATTTTAATTTTTCTAAATGTTTAACTTAAAGCAACCAATCAGAGTTTTTAAATGTGTGTAGAACTTTTGTTTACCTGTGATAGACTTAATTATAATAAGTTCATTAATTGATGAACTAGCTTCCCTTTGCTAGGTAATTAGGCATCCACTACTTTTTAAAAAAATCAGGGTTTGAAAGCTGAGCTAAGTTAAATATATTGTTTTTCTTGAAAAATGAGGCTTAAACCAACTAGTATTTATCATTTTTTTTTTACTCCAACACCTTTTTAAATTGTTATTTGGAAATAGATTGAGGATGCCTTCATGCTATAATAAAGGATATTTTGACCACTTTGAATATCAACAATTCTATCTTAAGTTTCTAAAAGTTCACATTTACATTTTTAAATGGATATTAAAAAATTAAAGATTAAAGAGACTCAAAATTAAAGGTACTATAACATCGTGAAAGTTGATGATACAAATTGGGTCATTCTTGTCATACCCAACTGAAACAAAGTCAGGAGGCTGAGTGGAAAAAGTACTTAGGGCATATAACATTGCTCCAAGAATGAAATTCTCTGTAAGCCTGGCTGCCTAAACTGCCCGATATAACCTGAAACCAGTTTTATCTAATAGCTACTAACTTGCTCGGACTAATAGCTATTGAATAACTTGCTGGGACTTTTAACCCACGGCAGTCACTCACCAATCGGTTTGCCAGCTCCCCAAAACTTCACTAGTGCTAATGAACTTTCTTTATGTAACATTTCTCCTTTTATAAAACATCCAACCTTCTCTTTGTTCGTTGGACATACCAAAGACCACCCACACCCAGTCTGTTTGTATGCCCCAAATTGCAAATCTCGCTTCCTAAATAAAACGTTAAATTTAGAGAGTTGTCTCTACATTTTTATTTTGATTTCTCTACATTTTATATTTGACAACATGTACAGATACATATTGCTAGGTTGACCATGTAATTGGTTAATAGAACTGGAACACATTCAGGAATGAAAGGAGATGTTAGTAAAAATTACCCCATTACTAGAACTATTATAAGCAAATCTAATGCAAATAGGGTAAGATGTTATGTTATAAAGACAAAAGTAAATAGTATATTTTGGTTTATGTATCTTTTTAAACCAATGTAGAGTGTTAAACATTTAATATTTCATAATGATTATAGGATTCAGTATTAGATTCTTTTCTAAGCTATGTCTTTTTAAAATAAATTCATAGTTCTTTTGTAATAAAATATAGAACAAATAAAACTCACTTTAGAAAGGTAGAGCTTGTGCAGAGAAGATTGACAGTGATGGTAAATTGTGAAAGCCATGTTACATGGGGAATGTTAGAAATACTTGGCTAAGTTTAGCTTAGAAAAATGAAAAATACAGGCTCATGGTTGGTTGTTCACCTTGGAATTAAAAAAAAATACATCTTCTATGGCTAAGATTTATGTTTTGTAGATGCAGAGGGCAAAACAAGGTCCAGTAGATGTATGTTACATGACTAAATATCTGTACTCAATATAAAGACAAATTTTGAAATATTATCATTGTTTTTAAATGGAATTGAGTGCCTAGTGACACAGCAAGCTAATTTTTACTAGATGTGTTCACTTTGGTGATCAACTGTCAGGATACTGTACGTACTACCATATTGTGTGGGAGATTTAATTAAATTTCTTCTATTCCAGTGCCAATTATATTCTGTGATGGAGGGGAATAATAATGGATTATTATTTTTTTTTTTTGAGACAGAGTCTCGCTTAGTTGCCCAGGCTAGAGTGAGTGCCATGGCATCAGCCTAGCTCACAGCAACCTCAGACTCCAGGGCTCAAGCAATCAATCCTTCTGCCTCAGCCTCCCGAGTAGCTGGGACTACAGGCATGCGCCACCATGCCCGGCTGATTTTTTTCTATATGTATTAGTTGGCCAATTAATTTCTTTCTATTTATAGTAGAGACGGGGTCTTGCTCTTGCTTAGGCTGGTTTCGAACTCCTGACCTCGAGTAATCCGCCCACCTCGGCCTCCCAGAGAGCTAGGATTACAGGCGTGAGCCACCGTGCCCGGCCAGATAATGGATTATTTTAAAAAATTGACTTTTTTTTCTTTCTTGGACAACTCTTGAAAGGATACAGCCATTTATATAAACCAGAAAAAAACCACCTTTTTTATTTGAGAAGAAACTTCTCTTAAATGAGGATACAGCTTTTGGAAGGAAAAATCAGGAATAGGAATAAGGAAGGAGAATATCAATTTAATAAGCAGATGTGCTGAATCAAATCCTTTGGTGGATGGTGTAACTAGTTTGCCCACTCTACTATATCGGCAGTATTTTGTAAGAAAATATTGTTTAAACAACTACTTATGGGAAATCTGATCAAACACAGTGGCTTAACTGTTTTAATATTTCTGTGGGAATTAAAAATATTTAGATGCTTAATTAGATGCTTAAACTTATTTAATAGTTTACCATTCTCAATTTTGAACCTCATAAAAGTATAATTAATTTGAGTAACTAGATATTATAAAATTATCAATCTCAGCAGAACATTGACTCAAAGGCAACTCATCCAGGAGGATAGGGTTTTGGTCGCCCCCACCTTCTTTTTATATTGTAAATGTGTGAAAAGCTTCCACTTCTATGTAGGAATTGTATTACAGTTCTGTTATGTATCCTAATTTATTCACTGACCATTGATTAAAAGTGTATTAGCACTCTTACAGGTTCAGGGAGAATCTAAACGTGATTATATCCTAATCAGAAACTCTGTTCAGTGAGAGAGACAGATATGAAAACTAACAGCAGCAATACAAGTGCTGTGATAGAGACACTTCATGACCCAATAAGAAGTCCATATGTCTCCGTGGTAAGAAATGGAAAGACTTCATAGTTGGGTAGTTTAATGAATTTGGTCTTGACAAATGAGAGTTTGACATGTTGATGGAGGCTGCAAGTTGGATCTAGTGTGTGTGTGTGTGTGTGTGTGTGTGTGTGTGCGCGCACGGACACGCGTGAGTGTATGTATGTATGTGTGTGTGGGGAATTAGTCATGGTCAAGAAGAAGGGTGGAGAGTCCCGAGTGGTGAGAATGTGTGGCAGTGTGTACAGCTAGCGTTACAGCTCTTGTTACTGCTCTTATTCGTTTGACCAGGGAAAGAACCGAGCGGCACACGAAGAGTCAGAGAACAGCCTTTATTCTTCTACAGCAGGCTCAGCACACCTAGTGTTACAGCTCTCTTCTCGTCTTCCGATCTTCTGACCCTTCTGCCCTGTTCTCCTGCTTTTATACCCTTGGTAGGGCTTAAAAAGCATCCAATCAACTACAAGCTTTAACATCCAATCAAAATCAACCTTTAACATCCAGTTGACAACAGGCTTTAACAATGAATCAAAAACAGTGGGATACAAAATTTACCCAATCAGGATCACGCAAGCAGCGTGGCCTGAAACAGGCAGCGACACGCGGGGCTGGGGGCATTCCAGCACGTGGGGCTGGCCTGTCAGTGGGACAGAAGAGGAGCCCATCAGCTCCTAGTGTTAGGCCCGTCAGTGAGATGGAAGAGGAGCCCATCAGCTCCTAGTGTTAGGCCTGTCAGTGAGATGGAAGAGGAGCCCATCAGCTCCTAGTGTTAGGCCTGTCAGTGAGATGGAAGAGGAGCCCATCAGCTCCTAGTGTTAGGCCCATCAGTGAGATGGAAGAGGAGCCCATCAGCTCCTAGTGTTAGGCCTGTCAGTGAGATGGAAGAGGAGCCCATCAGCTCCTAGGGTTAGGCCCGTCAGTGGGACAGAGGAGGAGCCCCATCGGCTCCTAGGTGTAGGTCCGTCAGTGGGACGGAAGAGGAGCCTGTCAGCTCCTAGGGTGTAGACATGTCAGTGGGACAGAAGAGGAGCCCAATTGGCTCCTAGGGTTAGGCCTGTCAGTGGGACGGAGGAGGAGCCTATCAGCTCCTAGGGTATAAGCCTGTCAGTGGGACGGAAGAGGAGCCTATCAGCTCCTAAGGTGTAGGCCTGTCAGTGGGACGGAGGAGGAGCCCAATAGGCTCCTAGGATTAGGCCCGTCAGTGGGACAGAAGAGAAGCCTATCAGCTCTTAGGGTATAAGCCTGTTAGTGGGACGGAAGAGGAGCCCAATCGGCTCCTAGGAAGGGTTAGGTCCCTCAGCATGACGGAAGAGGAGCCTGATCGACTCCTAAGGTGTAGGCCCTTCAGCAGGACGGAAGGGGAGCCCACTTGGCTCCTAGGGTGTAGGCCCGTCATCGGGACGGAACAGGAGACTATCGGCTCCTAAGGATATAGGCCCGTGGGCTCATAGGTGTAGGCCTGTCAGCAGGACGGAAGAGGAGCCCCATCAGCATCTAAGGACAGGGATCCCCCAGGGGAGGGAATGTAACCTCTGAGTGAATGTGAGTAGAGGAAACAGTGACTGCTTGCGGTCATTGTATCGGTAGCCCCACAGCTTCGGCTACAGGGTTCGAGTGGATCCTAATCTGGGGTTCTGTGGCAACTGCATAACGGTGATTGCCAAGATGTGGTGCCTAAGTTCCCTCAAGACACACAGCTAGGCGGACACCTGAGAGCAGGAAAGGAGTGTTGTCGGGCGGCGTAGGGAACAGGAACGCTGGTTAGGAGCTAGAGCAGGGACCAGAGTCTGGGCAGGGACGAGGTTCAGAAAAGGAGTGTTGTCAGGCAGTGTGGGGAACAGGAGTGCTGGTTAAATCAGTTGAAACATGGGAGGGTCCGAATCCAAGCCAACAGTTGTAAGGTGCATGCTGGTAAGTTTCACGCGTTCAGTTTGGAGAGTGGTGACTGGAACTGCATCTCCACCACTCGCCCGCTGGTTGTGATCTGCCCCGGCCTTCCAGATGCCTCTGCATGAAATGCGAGGTCCGCCGCAGGTTCGGGATGACGGAACCATCCAGCCGGGGCAACCTGCCCTATATTATCAGCCTTTCTCCACCACCGATCTATTGAATTGGAAACACCATACGCTGTCCTACTCAGAGAAACCGCAGGCCCTCATCGACCTTCTGGAGTCTATTTTTCAGACTCACCGTCCCACGTGGGAAGATGGCCGGTAGTCTTGCTGACTCTCTTCAATACCGAAGAACAGCGTCGGATCATGATTGGAACTTGGAAGTGGCTGCAGGAATGGGCGCTGGTGAGCACCCTGGATATGGAACAATGGGTATCACGAGCGGTGCCTGAGACTAACCCAGAGTGGGATTTCAAGGCACCAGAAGGACAAGTGGCACTGGAGTGGTACCGAGAGGCTCTTCTCCAGGGAGTGCGGTAAGGGGCCAAAAAGTCGACCAACATAAACAAGGTTGCCCTAATTACCCAGAAGCCAGAGGAGTCACCGTATGACTGTTATGAGCGCCTCTGTGAGGCATACCAGATATACACACCTATTGACCCGGAGGCAGCCGAAAACCAGAGAATAGTGAATGCAGCGTTCGTCGGGCAATCGGCCTCCAACATTCAGAGGAAGCTGCAGAAACTCAAAGGATTTGCAGGCATGGGTATCACACAGTTAATGGAGGTGGCCCAGAAGGTGTACGTCAACTGGGACCGGACCGCTCAGAGGACGAAAGATCAGAGGATGAAGAAAAAGGCTGCCCTCCTGGCTGCTGCCCTCGGTAGATCTGACCTGTCCAGGTGGCCTAGACCTCCACAAAAGGGGGGAACCAGAGGACGGGCGCCCCTGGCGGGAGACCAGTGTGCCAACTGCAAGTGGTTTGGCCACTGGAAGAATGAATGCCCCCACAAGGAAGTCAGCTAGTAAAGGGGGGAACCAGAGGATGGGTGCCCCTGGCGGGAGACCAGTGTGCCAGTTGTAAGAGGTTTGGCCACTGGAAGAATGAATGCCCCCCCCAAGGGAAGTCAGCTAGTGCGGCCTGGAGCCCCACGAAAAGGAGGAACCAGAGGATGAGCACCCCTGGCAAGAGACCAGTGCACCAATTGCAAGGGATTTGGCCACTGGAAGAATGAATGTCCCCACAAGAGAAGTCACCTGTTGCAAGGGAGGGCCCCGTTCAGGACAACCCAACAGAAACTGGAAGCCCAAGAGCTAATGGGGCTCGCTGGCATTGACTCTGAGTTGGGCCGACCGGGTTCCTTCAGCCCTCGGGAACCCACAGTCAAGATGCAAGTAGGGGGCCAACAGATGACATTTGTGGACGTTGGAGCAGAACATTCAGTTGTAATAAGGCATGAGGTCCTCCACATGTCAGACTGTCGGGTGCCTCTTTTGGGACAGGACTTGCTGAGCAAGTATGAGGCAGACGTCATCCAGAGGACCGAGGAGTTAGAGGAGGCCAAAAAGAAGCTGGCAGAGGAAGATAAGGAGTGCGCTGACCTGAGGCGCAACCACCAGCGGGCAGTGGAGTCCCTGCAGGCCTCCCCGGATGCTGAGACCCAGGCCCACAGTGAAGCACTGAGGCTGAAGGCGAAGATGGAGGGTGACCTCAGTGACCTGGAGCTGCAGCTGGGCCATGCTTCCCAGCAGGCCACGGAGGCCCAGGTGGCCACACGGCTGCTGCAGGCCCAGCTGAAGGAGGAACAGGCAGGGAGGGATAAAGAGCAGCATCTGGCAGCTGAGCTCCGAGAGCAGGCGCAGGCCGTGGAGTGCTGGGCTGTGCTGCTGGCTTCTGAGCTGGAGGAGCTGTGGGCTGCACTGAAGCAGGGTGAGCGCAGCCGGTGGCTGGCGAAGCAGGAACTGTTGGAGGCTGCCAAGCGCCTCAACGTCCTGCATTCGCAGAACACAGGCCTCCTGAACCAGAAGAAGCTCGAGGTGGATTTGGCCTACCTGAGTCAGGAGGCAGATAAGGCCAAAAAGGCCATCACCGATGCTACCGTGATGGCTGAGGAACTGAAGAAAGAGCAGGACACGAGTGCACACCTGGAACGGGTGAAGAAGACACTGGAACAGATTGTGTGGGAGCTCCAGGCCTGGCTTGAGGCTGAACAGGCTGCCTTCAGAGGTGAGAGGCAGGTACCTATGGGGATACTGGCACAGACTGTGGGCCCCTGGCAGAGGCCAGTGGCCTGTCTGTCTAAGTGGCTGGACTCGGTAGCATTGGGATGGCCGCCTGGTCTGTTGGTCAAGGAGGCGGACTGGCTTGCGTTTGGGCAGGGTGTCCATGTGCGGACCTTGAACCCTGCCACCTTCCTCCCTACTGGGCCAGGGGCCCCAGACCATGACTGTGCTGAGGCCATGGAGGAGGTTTGTGCAAGCCGGCCAGACTTGAGGGATGGTCCATTGCTAGCGCCTGAACTGGAGCTCTACACAGACAGCAGCAGCTACATCCAGAATGGCAAACAGTTGGCTGACTACGCAGTCACCACAGGGAGCGAAGTCATCACGTCAGCTCCTCTGCCTCAGGGATGGTCAGCACAGAGGGCAGAGTTATGGGCGCTCATCCATGCTCTCAGGTATGCGCCCAAGACATAAGGACCAATGTATATGGATTGTCCCTAAATCTGGCTGGAAGCCAAGGACTGAATGGGACCACTGCTCTGGACTATTGTGGGAATTGGACTCGGGGCCTTCGCCCCAAGAGACTGGACTAACTTGCTTTGGTAATCCTTTCTGGGTTTACATGGGGTGCCTCTGTGTTCTTGGTTGTGGCTCTCTGGGGAAGAATATGTAAACCAATCAGGAATTGTAACTACCAAAGTCAAGGGGCTATGGTAACCATGGGACCTTGCTTGCCCAGTGCAGTTATTAGATTCATAGAGAGGTTGATGCCTCTGTGTAAACTGATAAGGGCATCAAAAGGGGGGAATGATGTGGAAAATGTCGGGCGCCGGGATGTGGCCCCTTGCCGCCTCCCCGTAGTTCCGCATCTCTGGGGGCCAGCCCTGTGTGCGGCCAGTTGGAGGGCACACTGCTGAGGCCGACCCCGCAGGAATACCCCCAGGCCTGCATGCGGCTGCCTGTTTCTGGCCACGCTGCTTGCGTGATCCTGATTGGGTAAATTTTGAATCCCGCTGTTTTTGATTGGACGTTAAAGCTTATTGACGATTGGATGTTAAAGGTTGATTTTGATTGGATGTTAAAGCTTGTAGTTGATTGGATGCTTTCTGAGCCCTACCAAGGGTATAAAAGCAGGAGGAGACCAAGGAGGGGGGAACAGAAAGAGCAAGAAGGGAAAATCAGACCAGAAGACAGGAAGAGAGCTGTAACACTAGGTGTGCTGATCCTACTGTGGAAGAATAAAAGGCTGTTCTCCGATTCTTCGTGTGCCGCTCTCGGTTCTTTCCCTGGTCAAACGAACAAGAGCTGTAATGCTAGCTGTAAAACATTGCCGCAACAAGAACAGGATTTACAAATATACAGAAATTTCAAAGTATAGTGAGTTTAGGGAATTTCAAATAGTGGGGCATTTTGTGTATACAGGGTTCTATTGGGATTCAAGAAGTTAGGCTGGAAAGGTATGAATGGAGGCCTTGGTTACCTTGAACCCATGCAGGGCACATAGTTCTACATCAGGAGGACTAGAGAAAATTAGTGTGGATACAGATCATTTGGAATGAGATGTTGGGGAGGTTTATGAAACATGACTTCACCTTTTTTTTCCTGTGAAGTAGGAGTCAAGACAACTGGATGCTGTCCAAATATTATATGTCATTTAAGGCTGAATATACCTGTTGCTCTGGAGCCAGGGCTGACATGGACTAGCAGCTGGGGAGTAGGATCAGTAGGTATTAAACTGATAGCAGCATTATTTTAATGCAATGGTTTTCATTGTATTAATAGTTCTTAGACTACCACCTTCAGCAATATTGGGAGCTTGTTAGAAAATTCTTGGGTCCTACCGAACTACTGATTTTGAAAGTCTTAAATTTTAAAAATAAGCCTTCCTATGATTCTGATAAATGCTAAAGTTTGAAAACTACTGCTGGTTGGGGGATTACACTTTGAAAACTACTGCTCTTCTTAATATGTCAATAACCAGTTTTCCTGACTCCCTTAGACATGCCTAACTCTTTCTCTTTTGTTAAAGAAGCTCTGTTTCGCTGGGCACGGTGGCTCAAGCCTGTAATCCTAGCTCTCTGGGATGCCTAGGTGGGAGGATCGTTTGAGCTCAGGAGTTCAAGACCAGCCTGAGCAAGAGCGAGACCCCATCTCTACTATAAATAGAAAGATATTAATTGGCCAACTAATATATATAGAAAAAATTAGCCGGGCATGGTGGCACATGCCTGTAGTCCCAGCTACTTGGGAGGCTGAGGCAGCAGGATTGCTTGAGCCCAGGAGTTTGAGGTTGCTGTGAGCTAGGCTGACGCCACAGCACTCACTCTAGCCTGGGCGATAAAGTGAGACTCTGTCTCAACAAAAAAAAAAAAAGAAGCTCTGTTTCGTTTTTTCCTGTAGCAGTTATTTAACAAAAATATAATGATCTACTGGCTGTATTCTTAAAGTGTACTACTTATATGTTATTTTTTTTTTTTTCTAAATATGGCAAAAAACTGAAGCTAGTGAAACTGCTTGTGGACTTTATTCCTTAAACTGCTCTCACTACATCTATCCTGATTTTGAGTTTATTTTTTAAAAACCTCTTTTTGGATATGTTAGCATTCCAGAAATGTAAGTTTTTTTATTTAATGTGAAGTTGTAACGTTCAGTTTTGTTACTATTTCATCTTTTATATTTAAATAAAAAAGGATGCAGTGTTCTAGCTAGTTCCTCCTTATACTGTGATGTTGCATTCTCAGCAGGTTGTACAGTTATTCTTTAAAACTACAAGTGAGAAATAGGGGAGAACTGTGTCTGTCCAAGGCCAGTTGGAGAACTGCTCTGTAGTTCTCATTATATTTTCAGATAGATCTTTTTCCCAGCCTCAGGTAATTTCATCATATATAGTACTTGATTAGCACTCAGCTGAATACTCATAGAGGATCTCTAAATCTCCAGGTTTCTCTCTGTGCAACTCTTTCCTCTCCAGTACTCTGCCCTGTGATTCCAGCTGCCTTGGTGACTTGGACTTGCAGCTTCATCTCCATTAATTCGTGAATCAACTGATCTCTACTTGTACTCTCCCTCTTTGTGCTTCAACCTTGAATCTCTGTCAAGATTGTAAGGTGGAACGTCAGAGGGCTCATTTTGTTTACTGACTCTTAAGCATCGGTGGCTTTTATTTCCTGCTGTCCAGTGTCCTGAAAATTATTTCATATATTTTGTTTGTTTGCTTTTTGTTTATTTCAGGCAGGTGGCTAAGCCCAGTCCCTGTTGCTATATGTTGGCCAGGAATGGAAGAATTATATTTGTTGTTACTTTTTCAAAAGTGATGAAGTAAGAGATGAAATTATGATATTGACAAGAGAAATTCTTAGGGGAAGAAGTCATTTTTAAGCAGTGCAGTACAGTGTATTATTCATTTTGGCTTTATATTTCTATAAAGTTTTCTCAAAAATTAAATAAGTAAATTTCTTTTGTAGTATGTGTATGGAAATCAAAATAGACTTAAAACAGGTTTTTCAGTCCTTAAAGTTGTACTTCAGCTATCTTTGCTGTAAGAATTAAAATGACAATCTTAATAAGGTCAAGGTATATTACAGGTAGTTAATGATTTTAACAAATGACTATAATTTGACCAATTGAATAATAAAAGTCCCAAAGGTATGTCTTTAACATATTTCTCCTGATCTTTAGAGTTAAAGTTATGGGTAAAATAGCTCCAAAATGATAGCTAGTATTACTTAAATGTAGTTTGAAAGTTTTCTAATATCTCACCTAAAGTAATACAGCATTTTCTCAGAATGAGTTTATAAGAGGCATTTAAAAACCTAAGTATTCTTTCCCATATTATAGTCACATGTTCTAATTAGGAACATATATCTATTAGTAATAATGAGATGTAGTTTCTGAAATGGATGTCTTTTTTAAAAGTTGAGTTTATTCGCATAATTGCTCACAGAAAGAATAATATACCATATTTTAGGAGTGTTTTGCTAAAAAATTATTTGGAACTTCAGTTAATGTGTCTCATAATAGTAATTATAAGGTAATTATGAGGTACACTGTAAATGGTAACCTCAGTTTTTCACACTGTTATGCTAATATCCTCATATATCAATTATAGCTATATTTCCCTATAAAATCCAAAATTTCATTGGTTTATAAAGAGATGTTGAAAGTGGGATATGTGATGTAGGTATTGGGAGAATTTACATTGCTTTAATGAGTGGATATAGATTTTGGTTGGGATCGAATATAGCTTTACTATTGATAACTCTTTTACTCCCTTCCCTGAATGTTTCATGAAATAAAAATATTCTAATTATACTCAGTTATTTAAAGAATAGAAAATCTTTTAAAATTTAACATAGTAAACTAGAGGTTGTGATAAGGCTGTGTGATAGTTAACAGGGTTACCAGGTAGCAGGAGTCGAAAGTAAATAGCTGTGGAAGGCTAGGAGAAACTGGATCAGTTTACTAGATATCAGACTTGTCTGAGGGTATCAGTAGGGGTAGCACAGTAGGTAAGAGATACAGTGATAAGTGCAATATGGAGATGAGGTAGCACCTTATCTAAGTTCAGAAACATGATAGTGGGATAAAAGGATAACTTAATAGAGATTTGCTGCAGATGTGAATGGAGATAAATTCAGTCTTTCACAGTCCAACACAGGAATTGTCTACACAGATTTCGAAGTCCCATGGCCATTTGAGCCTAGGGGATCTCATTTGGTTTATAGAGTATAGTCTGGGAAACTATTTTTTGAAGGTAAACTTTGTATTCTTTTTGAGCCAATTGGGTACTGGGTTCCTGAAGCATTAGTTGCTAGTTTGTCAAGTATGCTTCATATTTTTTTCTTTCCTTTTATTAAAATTCTCTTTGGCACGGTGAATTTTAAGTTAAGTAAAATTTCTTTGCAAATCATTTTTCAAATGATCAAGCCTATAAATTAGTAACAAACCTAACATCTAAAATATTAGTTCCATAAGCCTAGAACATTGGATATGTATAATAAATTAATGTATACTGAAATTGGATTGATAATAAAACCTTCATGAATTAGTTTTTGGAAAATGACCAGATATCTGACATTGGAATTAGAACATGTGCTGAAAGCATATGGCTAAGTATTAACTTCCTGACCTCCGATGGTTCCATACCTTGTCATTTGTCAGAAGTAAGTAATAGCCTAGATTTTGAAGGCAATTAGATTTCTGAATTAGTAATGGGGGGGGGATTTTAGTTAAAACTGTACATTGTTTTTATTTTTAAATTTTATTTTAATTTTATTTAAGAATATTATGGGGGTACAAATGTTTTGGTTACATAAATTGGTTTTGTGCCATTTTAGTAAAAGTTATAAGTGTGCCCATCACCCAGATAGTGTACATTGTACCCAGTAGAATTTACCCATCCCCTCCTTCTCTCCCATCTGCTTGATTTCCAATGAATGTTATTTACATATGTTGTGCATTGTTTTTAGATAATATATAGTAAATGTTTATTGCTCCGCATTTATATATGTATACATTTACACATACACCCCTGTTATCCTGTGGCCTGGCATCGATATTTTCAAAGTGCTTTTCACGTGAGGCTGTTCTTTCTAGGTTCAATATAAATAAGCACTATGAGCACTAAGTTATTTATAAACTTTAAGAGTTTCTAGTTGAATAAGTCTGGTTGAAAGCAAAGTTTGGAGAGTATATTGTAAATTGGTATTTTATGTCATCTTGTTATCTAGAGCTACATCATCTCCCTAACCCCTCACTTCTTCTAAATGTTCATTAGTTAATACATTATAAGTTTTTCTTCTAATATTTTTTGTTCTATACATACTTTAGTTTCATGATACTATCTCTCCCCCTTTTTAAGCTCATTTAGATTTGCAGCAAAATTGCGAGTAAGGTAAAGGGATTTTTTCATGTATCTCCTGACCCCACACATGCATGTCCTCCTCCAATATTAACATCCTTACCAGTGTGGTACATTTGTTACAATTCATAAAACTGCACTGAGATATCATAATCACTCAAAGTCCATAGTTTACATTAGGATTCACTCTTGGTGTTGTACATTCTATGGGTTCGAGTAAATGTATAATGAAATGTATCCATTATTATAGTATCATACAGAATAGTTTAATTACCCTAAAAATCCTCTGTACTCCACCTATTCATTTCTTCTCCTCCCTACCACCCAAATCTCTGGCAAGCACTGATCTCTTTACTCTCTCCATGGTTTTGCTTTTTTTAGAATGTCATATAGTTGGAATCATATAGTATATACTGTTTTTATTTTTATTTTTATTTTTATTTATTTATTTTTTTTGAGACAGAGTTTCACTTTATTGCCCAGGCTAGAGTGAGTGCCATGGCGTCAGCCTAGCTCACAGCAACCTCAAACTCCTGGGCTCAAGCAATCCTGCTGCCTCAGCCTCCCGAGTAGCTGGGACTACAGGCATGTGCCACCATGCCCGGCTAATTTTTTTTTTTCTATATATATTTTAGTTGGCCAATTAATTTCTTTCTGTTTATAGTAGAGATGGGGTCTCGCTCTTGCTCAGGCTGGTCTCGAACTCCTGAGCTCGAACGATCCACCCACCTCGGCCTCCCAAAGAGCTAGGATTACAGGCTTGAGCCACCGCGCCCGGCCTATATACTGTTTTTAGATTGACTTCTTTCATTTAGTAATATTCATTTAGGTTTCTTTCATGCCTTTTTGTATTTTGATAGCTCATTTGTTTTTGGTACTAAATAATATTTTATTGTCTGGATGTACCACAGTTTGTTTATCCATTCACCTGCTGAAGGACATCTTGATTGCTTCTGAGTTTTGGCAATTATGAATAAAGGGCTATAAATACCTTTATACAGGTTTTTATGTGTACATAAGTGTTTATCTCCTTTGGGTAGTAACCAAGGAGTATAGTTGCTGGATCATATGGGCAGAGTATAGTGGCTCATGCCTGTAATCCTAGCACTTTGGGAGGCTGAGTTGGGAGGATTGCTTTGAGGTCAGGAGTTCGAGACCAGCCTGGGCAACACAGAGTTACCCATCTCTACCAAAAATAGAAAAAATTAGCTGGGCATGCTGGCATGTACCTGTAGTCCCAGCTACTCAGTAGGCTAAGGCAGGAGGATTGCTTGAGCCCAGGACTTTGAGGCTGCTGTCAGCTAGACTGACACCATGTCACTCTAGCCTAGACAAAAGACTGAGACTCTGTCTCAAAATAAAAAGAGAAGGGTATTTTATTTTTAATTAATTGACTTTGAAAAACTGATTAGCAACCGATTTTAAAGTATAGAAATAAAATAGGATGGTTATGGTCCAACATGCAGTGGAATAAAACATAGCATGTTAGTTTCAATTAAATGTAAAATAGAGCAAAATTTATAAGAAAATATCACATCTGTAGGTTAGAATAAACTTACAGGTCACTCAACCCAATCAAAAGTTCAATAAAAAGGGATAGTATACCTCCGGTTTCGGATTCTGCCTATAAAGAGACTGGAAGTCATCACTCCATCCTAACGACAAGTAAAGAGCTAAACAGACTGAAAAAATCAACAGCTTTTCTTGGATCCATAAGAAATGTGAAGGCACAGAGCAAATTGCTACACTCAAGTAAGATAGGTGAAGACTGGGAGTCTGCTTATTAGAGCAGAGACTTAACAGTGGAAACTGACTTGGGAACCAGTGTGCCAGGGCTGGAAAACCTATAACTGAAAAGGTTCTAGAGGCTCAGAGTGGACAACTCTGAGAGTTAAAAACTCCAAACATGCCCAGTTTCATGGGGAGCCCCACACATTTGTGTTTTAACTCCAGGAGCTCAATCAGTTTCTCACAGTAAGTATCAGAGAAAAATCTCCTCATACTTCCTGCAAGGAGGAGAGGAACCATTTCTTAATGGTTCTTCTTAATAAGACCTGCCCTCAGAAGAAACTAGTTACCCAGAGCTGAATCTGCTAGGGTTACCAGAGGCTAACTGACCTGGGGGAAAGGAAACACCCAATTCTATACCCCTCTAGCCATCATATTCCACCTAAGAGGGGAATAAAAGAATTGAAAAACACTTGGGAGGTCCACAGTCCAGAGGTGTAGACTCACTAAACGACTGAGATATAATCATAGGACTAGAGAATGCTTCACCACCACATTACTAAACACCTATACATGGTAGTTCCTTTTACCTAATATGTCATGTCCAGCTATGAAAAAAAAAGAAAGAAAATTACAAGACAGTAATAGATAGTAGTTTCTAGTAAAAGGGACAAAACACAATCTGAAGAGATAGAATATGAAAAGAATGTTAATTCACTTTAAGGAGAATTAGAGATGGGTAGTGATTCTTATAGTTTATTTCGTGTATAAATCTCTTTTCTTTGATAAAGTTTTATCATTGTTACTAAGGCAGGCAGATATTTTGCTAGGCAGATATTAATAGACTTCTTGTTTTATTCTGTTTGCTTTGTCTTGGTTACAAATTAAAAACGAATTGGATAGGAGATGAGGGAGATGGAAAACATACATGAACAATTGAGGAGGTGACTCAGTAGTGGTTATGAGATAATGAAGTATGAGATATTATTTTGCTGTGTAAGTTAAGAATTAAAATTACTCTTTTCTTGAACCTTCTCAAAGGATAGTTTGGCTACCAGCTATGGATTCTACACTTTTTTGTGTTTGTTAGCATTGTTGGTTTTGCTCATAAAGAAATTTTGTTCTTGGTAGATTGGTTAAATAGAATATCAATAACATTGCTTAGTAGCAATAGAAATGACTAACTCGAGTTACTTAATTATAGTAATTATACATATTGGGAGCTAATGTGAGCAGTACTATGCTTAAATGCTTTGTGTTTAGTGGAAATAATATTTTTTCCCCTCACAGGAAATACACAGGTTCACTGGAAATCAAGAGGAGTAATTCAGAGTGCATTCTGTAACACTATAGAACTTTCTTTTATTTTTATAGATTTAAGGGGTACAGATGCAGTTTTGTTACATGGATACGGTGCATAGATGTGAAGTCTGGGCTTTAGTGCAACCATCACCTGGATTGTGTTCATTGTACTCATTAAGTAATTTTTCATCCTTCACCACCTTCCCATCCTTCCAAGTCTCCAGTGTCTATTGTTCCACTCTGTATGGCCCATGTGTATGCATTATTTAGCTCCCACTTAGAGGTGAGAACATGCAGTTTGACTTTCTGTTTCTGAGTTATTTCACTTAAGATCATAGCTTCCAGTTCCATCCATGTTGCTGCAGAAGACATGATTTCATTCTTCTTTATGGCTGGATAGTACCTTATGATATATATATGCCACATTTTCTTTATCCGGTCATCCATTGGTGGACACCTAGGTGGATTCCATATGTTTGCTATTGTGAATAGTGCTGCAGTAGATATATAAGTGCAGGTAACTTTTTGATATAATGATTTCTTTCCTTTGGGTATATACCCAATGGTAGGATGGCTGGATTGAATGGTAGTTATAGTTTTAGTTCTAACACTACAGAACTTTAAAATATGAGTTAACTTTGTGAAATGTCATTGGATTGATTCTCAAAGTATCCAGAGATAGCAAGTCTAAAGTGAGTCTGTTGCCCAAAAGATTCTTGTGAGGATGGGTTCTTAACTTATTTCAGAGGACTGTTATTTTAATAAGCAGTGTTGCATTTACTTATTTATTGTCACGGCAAGTTTGTGTTTGGCAGTCTATAAAATGCATTCTCTTGCCCCTACCTCCCTCAAAAAAAAAATTCACAAACCATTCTGTGACCCGCGTCTACTCATGGAAGAGATGGAAGGTCTAAACCAAGAGGTTTATAATTTGAATGGATTTGGGGAGAAATCCTGACCTAGTCCCATTAACAAGAAAGATCATTGTAGTGATACTCCACCTAGTGGTGGAGCCTTGCAACCTAAAACATTAGAGCAAAACTGAGGTCCCATTCTATAGAGAATTTTTTGTTTGTTGTTTTAAAAAATAGTAAGACACAGGCCACACAACTGATCTGGGGTAGAACATGGATTGTGCCCATAACAATTTAGATTTAAATTTGATAGTTTCTATTTAATTTTATTATTACCCATTTATAAAATCTATTTTGTAGCAGTAGGAATATTGCTTTAACATTAAGTTCAGGCTAAATCTTAGGAGACTTTATGAAGGAAGAAGAGAAATGTAAAGTGATATTTTGTATAACACTTAGTGAAGATGGTTCTAATGTAATTGAGTACTGTTCATTAAGAGATTACCTGAGTTCCTAAAGTAATAATGGGTTTTGAGGCCTTGAGAATAATAATTTTTCTAGATTTGAGTATACAAACATGTTAATTGTTTTATATTTCTGATGCTATTTTTGTAGCTATGCCAGTCATTGCAAATATGGATTTCTGTTAGAATTCATTTTTCTCAATTGTGATACATATTAAAACTAGTAAAATATTTGCTTTTACTACATATGTGAACATAATGCTGGATTCCTTCAATTTATTACATTGCTGTATGCATCGAGCCATTTTTTCTCTCTAAAATATGTTTTTCCACATATGTTTTGATGACCTGTATATAACCTGGAATATAGGAATTGATGCATATTTACTGCATTTTGTGGCTGGCTTTATATGTGTGAATAGATGTATTTGCTTTGTTTATCTGTGCTACATAAGAATTATATATACTACATAAGAATATGCTACATAAATAACTACAGTATCTTATATTGTAGTTATTTGTGTTGTAGTTTGTTTTCTAGTTTCCAGGATTAACTGAAATGCAGAAGCAGCACTTTTACATTACAATTTGTATTACAGGTTGAGTATCTAATCCAAAAATCTGAAATCCAAAATACTCCAAAAACACAAAATTTTTTTAGTGCCAACATTATGCTCAAAGGAAATGTTCATTGGAGCATTTTGTGTTTCAGCTTTTTGGAATACAGATGCTTAATTGGTAAATATCATGTAAATACTATAAAATCAGAAAAAATCTGAAATCTAAAATACTTCTGGTCCCAAGCATTTTGGATAAGGGATACTCAGCCTATATATATATGGATCTTCATTCAGTAGTAAATTTATTGTGTTTTAGTGCCTGCTGTTCATGTAGAACTATTTTTTGTGGATTAAAATGTAGAATATATGATTAAAGTGTGATTTTTCTGTACATAACTTACATTAAATGAATTTTAATTACAGGTATGATAAAAATATTTAATAGGTTTTATTTCTCCACAATTTATCAAATGGGTTATATTTTACATCTCACATTTTATTACATTTTACATAACTTGTGAAAAGTGTCATTGAGTTTATTTAGAAGTGATTTCTCATGGTGGAAGGAGGAAGTAATGTACTGGTTGGAGATAAGTAACATGGAGTCTGCAGTCAGACCAGCAGCTATCTTTGTGATCTTGCGCAAACTGCCTACTCTAGTTAAATGGGGGTTATAGTAGTTGCTCTCTTTTTGGGTTGTGAAGATTAAAATTTTTATATGTAAGTATATGTATGTGCAGGTATATATATGTGTGCATAGATATATATACACACACACAAAATAGGTGTTAGTATGGTGCCTAGTATACAGTATGAGTTAAATTTATGTTAGTTGTTATTAATGTAATCACTTGTTATTAATTGTGTTTGTTTTATACAGAGAAAAAAGGTGCTGAAAGCGATCCATGGAAAATAAAATTAGATTATTACCTCATAACAGAAATTTAGAAAGAAAAATAAAAACCTAAGTGTAAATAAACTTTAATGTTAGGAGAATATTTTATGATGTCAGAGCAGAGAAGGTCTTTTTAAATAAGACTCAAGGAAGTACAAATTATAAATGAACAGATTGAATTTGACCACTTTGTGTGACAAGACCATAAATAAATTTGTGTCAAGTCCTTGATAGAAAATAATTGCCATACATGTAAATAATATTAATTATTAATACATTACTAATTAATTATCAATAAAGGACAACTATATATTAATAAGATAACCCAGTTGAAAAGTAAATAATCTGATCAGGCAGTTCATAGCAGGAAACTGAGTGGTTAATGAACATTAACATCATTAATCATCATGGATATAACAATTAGGAGAAGATTGAGGTGGTATTTGTTACCTGTCAGCCTTGAAAAAACTTAAAAAATCTGACAGTGCTAGTGTTAATATAGATGTGGGAAAACATGAACCCTTTTGTTGCTGATAGGATATAAATTGGTATGATTAGTTTAGAAAAGCAATTTGGCAATATTTTATAATTAGTAATTTTTGGTATTCCAGGGGCATATTTGAGAGTCTGGTGAATGAAGCCTGTGTACTTCTTTGCAGAATAATTTTTAAATGCATAAAACAAAATATATAGGATTAAAAAAGATAACCATATTGAAACATTATCAAAATATAAAAATGTGATATGGTAATCTTTTTATGAAGACATTGTGTAACAAGAATCTAATGGCAAGTCTGATAACCATTGTAATTTTAAAATAATGATGAGTATAAACCGTATATTGAGCTGTGAGCAACAAAGGGAATGGAATAGGAAAATATGTCTGATTTCTATGGTTTAAAAAGACACATACTGCTAATGCTACTGTGGTTTTTTGACTTCACTTATAAATAAAATGCTAAATTTTGGTTAGAGATCTGTGTAAGTTAAGACATTTTGCTCCCCTTCCAATTTATCATCTCTTTAAATTACAATCATGGGATTTTTGGAGAGCAGTTTAAGAACCCTTGTAGAGTGTGTTTTACCTAATGAACAATGCTAATGACTATAGCAGTGCTTAAAAGAATAAAAAAAATGGGAAAAATGTATTTGAACATTAAGATAAATGGAAAAATACAATGTGATAGATTAATATGATGGGGTATTCTATGGCAATGGAAATAAGTGAATTATACCTATATGTGTAAATATGCATTAGTTTCTAAAATAAGATTTTGAATAAAAAGTTTCAGTATAACATTGGAAAAGAACATTGTACAAATTAAAGACAACATATAAAATCATATTGTGTACCATTTCTGCTTTTTATGTACCTGTTTGTGTATCTTTATAAATACAAAGATAGATTTGAAAAAAGGTTTTTTTGCCTGAGGGGGATAGAGGAGAGTAAGATGGGATAAATGAGTTCAAATATATCTGTAATATTTTAAGTCTTTATGTTAAAAAAACAAAAGATCTCACACAAACAAACTGACCTTATTCAATGATAATTGTTATTTATGGGTGGTAGGTACATGGATGTTTGCTTTGTTATTCTTTGTACTTTTCTGAATTAAAATAGTTCTCAAAATTCTCAAAATAATGATTGTAAGAATAAAATATTTTATTGTAGTTATTATAAATAAACATTGTAATAAAAAAGAAGTGGCACCAAGATAGGTTATCAATTGAAAAGGGGATTAACCTCTGTCATTTGCTCTAGGTACATAGGGGTTACTCAAGCACATAATTACAGAATTGATACATTGTAATTCAAGGTTATATTTGCTTTTTGCTTTTCTATTTAGAATGTAAAAGTAAGTCTTTGAACAGTGGCTAATATTGATGGTGGCTGAATGTAAACTCCCTGAATTATGGTTAGAATGATGGTATTCTGCAATAACTTAATAGCCCTAAATTTGTCTGTTTTTGGCATCTTTATCACCAGAAAATCTTAAAACTTTATCTTACTAGACCCAGGAAAATGGTTTTATTTGTTGGACTTATATTGGTTTCTTGTATCTTTTCTCTCTAATGGTTCACTAAATTAGATTTGAAATATCTGGGATTGCTTTCTTCAGTTTCTTAGTAAAGAGATACATAAAACTCTGGTTATTGCAGAAGAACTTCTGATACTCTAGAAGTCTAGGTCATTTTTACTGAAATGAACTAAGGTGTTAGTCAATAAAGATGAATGTAGTAGTAACTGTGCAAGTTAGAATATAATGAAACATCCTAATTTTCTCAAATAGCAGTGTGACCCAATATAAGGATTAGATTGAAGTGAAATGAATGTAGCTTCCAAAAAGTGGCATCAATCAATAGAGGGGAAGATAAGTGTAGGAACAGCAAAGGGACTTACAGTATCTGATGCCAATACCTGGCTTTGTTTCACATTTCTTCCTAGAGGGATCAAAATTTCTTGTCTTTTAGCTACTCCTTTTTGGATATTTCTTTCACTGTCTGTTTCTATCCTGCAATAGCTATTGTTCTATTGTATATAGAGTAATGCAGGTAAAAATTTCAAATCAGGCTGGGCACAGAGGCTCACACCTCTAACCCCAGCGCTTTGAGATGCTGAGGCAGGAGGAGAGCTTGAGGCCAGGAGTTCAAAACCAGCCTGGGCAACATAGGGAGACTACGTCTCTACAAAAAATAAAAAAATTAGCTGGGCATTGTGGTACATGCTTGTAGTTCTAGCTACTTTGGGAGGCTGAGGCAGGAGGATCACTTGAGCCCAGGAGTTTGAGGTTGCAGTGACCTATAATGATGCCACTGTACTTTAGGCTGGGTGAGACCCAGTCTTTAAAAAAAAAAAACAATCCTTAGCTATGGTTTTAACTTATATTTTCCAGTGGTATTTTTCATATAATATTATATTTATATATGAAATGAAGTACAATGTTTTATAATATCTTTTCTCAATGAATATTAGAATTAAATGTGGTGTACAAACTATCTCCAAGTTTTAATGATCAGCTTTTACCCTGGGCTACTATTTCTGATCATAACAGCAAGTTTTAAAAAGGGTAATTCTGCCACAAGTGGTTGGGGGAAGGGGAAAGTGTTTGGACCAAGGAAATATTTCAGCCATGAGAGGGATATATTCAGTTTATTTTTGAATCTTCAATAAATTGTTCCATTACTTAATTAGTTATACAAATATTTATTCACAAGGCATGCACTGGGATGATCACTAGAGACACTGCGATGAATAAAGCCACAGTTCTGGGCTTTCAGGAGTTTATAATTTAGTGATAGAAACTCCTAAGTAGCTAAAAATAGACAATTCTTTTTAAAAACTATAATTATAAAATTGTATACATTTGTTTAATGATATAACAAAGAGCAAAATAGAAATAAAAGTGAGAACAAAAAATTTCACTAAAAAATTTCACCACCCAGAAACAACTATTATTAACATTAAGTAAATTTTATTTTTCTGCTAACATTTTATTATGAATTTTTCAAACATATAGAAAAGTTGTGCTAGGATTTTATAGGGAACTCTCAAATATCTACCACATAGATTCTACAATTAACATTTCCTTGTGCTTGCTTTTTTGCATATCCATCTTACCTATCATCCATCACTCTTTCTTTAATGCCTTTTAAAGCAAGTTGGAGACTTAAGTTTCCTTCCCCAATCCACATGTCTAGCATTATCTTTTGCATTAAACAACATTGTTTTAATTAAAGCTTATATTGACTGACTATATGCTCTAAGAGACATAGAGGCCCGGTGCGGTGGTTCACTCCTGTAGTCCTAGCGCTCTGGGAGGCCAAGGCGGGCGGATTGCTCAAGGTCAGGAGTTCAAAACCAGCTTGAGCAACAGTGAGACCCCATCTCTACTATAAATAGAAAGAAATTTGGCCAACTAATATGTACAGAAAAAATTAGACGTGGTGGCGCATGCCTGTAGTCCCAGCTACTCAGGAGGCTGAGGCAGGAGGATTGCTTGAGCCCAGGAGTTTGAGGTTGCTGTGAGCTAGGCTGACACCATGACACTCACTCTAGCCTGGGCAACAAAATGAGACTCTGTCTCAAAAAAAAAAAAAAAAAAGACATAGAGTACATTATATGCACTCTTACATTCCCTCCTTAACTCGCTTTCCCATCACTATTTGATAAATTACTTTGTCTAATTTTGAAACATAATGTGTCATAAATCTTGGGTAATCATAAAACTTACCCAAACTGGAATATTTTCAAGAGTAAGGGGGTGCTTTTAATAACTATGCAAAGATAGTGAATGCAGTTTGGGGCTTCCTAGGCAAACCAGGATAGTAAGACTATCTATAATTGCTAGAGTTGTTTATTTTTGGTTTTGCAATTAAATGTATTTACATTTAAGAAACACTATATTCAACATGTAATCTTTAGACTAAAGACATTAGAGAAGTCTTAGCTTCTCTATTTCCTGAATTCTTTATTTTGATTCTCTCTTAGCTGAATTTTATTCATAACTTCTCCTTTTCTGAGTTCTTTATTTTGATTCATCTTTTGGTTAGATTTTTTACCTCAAGTAGTTCCTCCCTTCTCCATGAAGTTCTAATGTGTACTGAATTTCTTAATTTTTTGTTTGCTTTGTTACTTTACATTATTTTTGTACTTTTTATAAATAATATATTTCAATATGAAGTGGTTATTTATCTGATAGGGATAAAGTAGACAATAGGGGCATCTCAGTCTACCCTGGGGGCGAGTACATGAGGCTAGAATACTGTCTCTAATATTACTCAGTATCTTCTGCATAAGGTTCCATGTTTTCTTTGGAGATTTTAGTGCCTCTGCCAGTAGTACAGATAGCAGTTAGCTGTGATAATATTAATAGTATACCTTTTATAAAAAATAAAGTGAATCTTTTGCTCTACCCCCAAAAAACTTGACTTGCTTCTGCCAGTTTTGAAGTAACTTAGTAGACCAAATCCTATTTAAATTGATGAAAAAAACACTGGAAATCTTTATAAGTACATTTAAAACTTTGTTTTTGGCTTGTTTTCTATTGGATTCTATTTAATTTTTCTTGTTTTAATAATTTAACCATTATAGATTTTACTGATGAGTTTGTGTGACTTAAAAATAGACTTGCTGAAAAATTATCTCTTAATTTTGCAGTTCATGAATAATTTTGTTATTTTTCCATGTTCTTGTAGAAAAACTTTTCTTGAGCTGTGGAGCATAATATGTTGCCATTAGTAGTGAAGAGTTACACACAGTGACTTGTAGAGCAGTGCAGATTTTTAATGGTATAATGTATTATTATAATAGGGTGCCTGTTATACCTGTTTACACTGGTAATGGCCATCTTGCCTGGATCAGTTTTCCCAAGAGAGTAAGGCCAGATGGCTGTGTACAGCTGCAAGTAGATTTTCCCCTCTGCTCTTAACAGCTGCTGACATTTCTTGTATCTGGTAGCTGTTATAATATGGAATATTTACTTATACAATAATAAATATCCAACAGAAGGATATAAGAGTTCAAGAAAGATGGTGACAGAAGCTAATGCAGTGATGGAATAAAAATGGGATGCTCATTTAGCACATTTTATGACTGTCCCTTATTAAAATGACTTCATATTTTGATCCTTCAGAGAAAATGTCATGGTCCCCATCTTAATGATGTTGCCTCTTGACAGGACAAGGATATTGTATAATACTTCAGCAATTTTACAGTGAAAAATACTTTCTAGGATAACTCACATAAATTTTAAAAAACTATTTTTACTTTATAATAAAAACAGAATTATTCCTGATAGTAAAAAAAAAAACAATTTTCGACTATTTACATGAATTTATGATAGATACTTTCGTGTTATAATTATTATAAACATATTACCTTCTATCTTTCCCCTTACTGGTTTTTTTTTTTTTTTTTTGAGACAGAGTCTCACTTTGTTGCCCAGGCTAGAGTGAGTGCCGTGGTGTGAGCCTAGCTCACAGCAACCTCAAACTCCTGGGCTCAAGCAATCCTCCTGCCTCAGCCTCCCGAGTAGCTGGGACTACAGGCACGCGCCACCATGCCCGGCTGATTTTTTTTTTTTGTATATATATATTTTAGTTTGCCAATTAATTTCTTTCTATGTTTTTTAGTAGAGACGGGGTCTCGCTCAGGCTGATTTTGAACTCCTGACCTCGAGCAATCCACCCGCCTCGGCCTCCCAGAGTGCTAGGATTACAGGCGTGAGCCACCACGCCCGGCCTCCCCCTTACTGTTATGATTGAATTTTTTCCCTCGTCACTGACCACATATGCCATTTTATTCTTTAATATTTTATGTTTTGATCTTCATTTCATAGCTGTTTTTATTTGTATTGCTTTTAATCATGTAACTATGCTTAGACTTTTTCTTTTGACTTATTTTTTAGAGTATAGTAAGAAAGACATGATTAATAATTATAAGTTTAATGTATTTTGTATCGTTGTTTTTGTGTGGGACTTTAAATTTTAGGCTTGAGAATTATTTTACAGTATAACTTGAAATTCATGTAATTCTATACATTAATTGATCTGAGTTATTACCACCAGTATCAAATACAAAATAAAATAGTATGTCTTGTTTTCTGATGTTTTTTCTTTGATGGAATTGAAGAATAACAGCATCTAACATTAGAATTCTTAATATTTATTACTGCCAGAGGATAGTTAAGCTGCTGCTGCTGCTGCTTTTTTTTTTTTTTTTTTTTTGAGACAGTCTTGCTTTGTTGCCCAGGCTAGAGTGAGTACCATGGCATCAGCCTAGCTCACGGCAACCTCAAACTCCTGGGCTCAAGCAATCCTGCCTCAGCCTCCCGAGTAGCTGGGACTACAGGCAGGCGCCACCATGCCCGGCTAATTTTTTCTATACATATTAGTTGGCCAATTAATTTCTTTCTATTTGTAGTAGAGACGGGTTCTCACTCTTGCTCAGGCTGGGTTCGAACTCCTGACCTCAAGCAATCCGCCCACCTCGGCCTCCCAGAGTGCTAGGATTACAGGCATGAGCCACTGCGCCCAGCCGATAGTTAAGTTTCTTATGGAGGAAAAATTCTGATATTTTTCAGTGTAGAATTTATATTGTTGTGTTTATGTGAATACACTGCTCCTTTAATTTTATGAGTAAGAAAATCCTAAAATAATATAAAATTAAAATTTACATTAGATCTTTGAAATATTTAGAATTTTTAAGTTCTTCTGGTTATGCCAATTGTATATATATATGATATATGTGCAAGTTTTGGAAATGGTTGCTTCTTCAGTAACATTGTTTTTGAACCAGAGAATAAAGAGAGCAAAGTGACTATTACAAATTGAAGTAAATTTCCGTTAAAAAATGACGTTTGAATAGGACTAGTGAATTACCAGTTATACCTTAAAATTTTTTATAAATTGTCCATTCATTCAGTGTAGAGAGAGCTTGAGGGCTAATTAGGAGTTAGCCATGTTTAGGGGGCTTTCAGGGATAAGAAGATAGCCAAAATGTGATATCTCTTCATGAAAAATTTCTGAGGAGAGTTCAGGCTAAAGCCATAATTAAAAAGAGTGTTACTGGAAATATTTTTAATGAGTCTTTAGAAAATGTTCGTTTAATTGAATAGTGTAGTACCATTAATTGAAAGCTTCTTTCCTTAAAAAAGTATGAATGTCTGAATAAATGTTTTCTCAGATAAATTATTTCTCATTAGATCTTAATCAAATTAGATATTATACTGTCTTTGACATGTTGGACTTGAGAATTTATATAAACTTGTGGATGCTGCTGTATCTGTCAGATTTTTTTCCCCTTTTTTTCCTTTTTTACCTACTCGTAGACAAAAGATTTTTAGGATCTTCCCAGAGAAATTAGTCTGAGATTTTTCAGTATTCCTTTCTTTAATTTTAAAGTGCTTGATATTAAATACATTAAAGAACTTTCAGCATGATTTATTGAGTATATTTTGAATCTCTTTTTACCTTTGAACAGAATAAGTTGAGGTTTTCTGATAGAGTGTAGAATAATACATTTTCTGTAATGATACCATGATTTCATGAGTTCTTAACTGATTATACTAGATTCTTGTTTGAATCTTTTCTCTCTTTATGGCATGTGTACTCTATGCATTTTGTATTTTTGATAAAAATGGTCTACTTGTCTTATTTATTGTATAACTCATTATGGTCTTCTGAATGCCTTTAAGGCTATTGATGACATTTAGTGAACAATCAGTTTGTAATGTAGATGAGGTGGCGTAGTGCTTAATTTCTGATGTTTGGTTTGTAGAAGAATTGTCCTTTATATTTTATTCATATCTGAGAAGAATGACATTTTAAGAAATACGAATATGGATTTTTAAGATCAAATAATTTTAGAAATTGAAAATAACTTTTCTACCAAATACTAAATGATATGCATCTGGCTACTTCTGTTTGGTTTACTGTTGGGCTTTGAACTCTTTAAAATCTTGAAAAGTAAAGTCGTCTTTTCCTCTCAGAGGCTCACATAAAATATAAAGAAGAACAGAAGAAGTCCGTGAAATTGTTTGTGTCATCCATAGATACCTTCAGCATGCATCTCTTATTCTCATTCCAAATCTACAGCCTGTGAATTGTTGTTAGCAAGTTATATTATGGTTTGAGGATAGCAGGTATCTGAATAAAATGCTTTGGTATACTTGGTCATTAAAGTGTATCTAGAGATAAAATACTGGAAACTTAGCTTAAACAATGAACAAATTATACAGCTGTCCAAAAATATTTTCTGTCTTTTTTTATAACTTCATAAGCTTTAAAATTTATAAACTTTTTTTTGTTGAAATTAACATACAAACATACATTAATCTACTCCTACATAGGGTCAAGATCATCACTATCACTCTCTTCCACCTCCACATCTTGTCTGCACTGGAAGTTCTTCAGGGGCAATAATATGCATGGAGCTGTCATCTTTTTAGACTTAACTTTCTTTTTTATTAATATAAGTAAAGGAGTGCACTTTAAAATAATGATAGAGAATATAGTACGGTAAATACATAAACAAGTAACATAGTTTATTATCAAATATTATGTACAATATAAAATTGCAGGTGCTATACTATCGTATGATTGGCAGCACAGTAGGTTTGTTTATACCAGCATCACCACAAACTTGAGTAATGCAGTGTTCTACAGTGTTACCACAGCTACCCATCTTCCCTAAACAATAGAAATTTTTCAGCTCTATTATAATCCTATGGGACCATAATCGTATGGTATATATAATCTGTCATTGAATGAAGCATCCTTATGGGGTACATGACTGTATTTCTGTGGGTTTTGATGATGAGTAGTTATGTCTCCACCACCTTAGTCATGAGACAGGACAGCTTCATCACCCATCATGCTGTGATTTGGAAGTAAATATTAAAAGTTTGGTACTTAAAATCCATATGAAAATTTTTGTATGGATTTTACTTATGTTCTGGTCTGGTTCGAATAATCAAATTAAGAGAGAAACTTGTTTGAATAATCAAGCAGTTGGGACTAAGAATAAAGGGAGTATTTCACTTCTTAATGTCACTGTCATTTGATATTCACTGGGGTGCTAGAACATGGATTTTTCGTTTCAGCTTGTAAATAATTGAAAGTTTTCATGTAATTAGTATTTTTAAACAAGAATAATTCACAAATTATCAAATACAGTGTATATGCTTTAAAATGTTATTTTTTCTCACTTATTATTTGTTCCTCCTTGTTTACCCTGTAAACAAAAAGAAAAACAATTTAGAAATGGCAATTTTATGGTACTGTTTTAATATTGATTAGTCTGGAAAGAGTTTCATTGCATACATTTTTATGTCTTTTATAAAACTCTGAGTAGATCAAGGATAGAGAATATGAGGTAATTTGTAAGAGAGAGAGGTAACTAACATGCAGAATTGTATAAAACTGTTCAATTTTGCCAGAAAATAACAGTGCAAATTAAAACAAGATACTGTTTTTACCTATTAAGTTAGAGATGTATGACTATACACATGCACAAGAGAGAGAGAGAATGAATACCCAAATCTGGTAAGGGTATAGGGAATCTCACACTTTAATACTGTATGGTTATCTGAATGTTTTCACTCTGCCAGATACTAATTTAAATGTTCTACTCTTTGGTCAGGTTACTCTCCTTCTCTCTCTTCCCTCTATTTCTTTCGTTTTTAATCTTTTTTTCCTCACTCATGTGGGTGCAGGATGTTTTGATAAGTTTTTTTTTTTACCCTAAATCAGGATAAGATGCCTGCCTTCCCTTCTTTACTCTTCATGTGTGCATGCATGTCCAGTCTCTCTGAGGGATTCACAGGGAGCCACTGGCACTTTTCCACTCGAGGGGAAGAGATTATTTTCTCCCCAAATTCTAGAGTAAAACTTGCTCAAATCCTAAAATTCAAGCCTCTCTCTCCTGATTACTGATACTTGCTTGGTTTTGTAAGGGCCAGGAATTTCTTTTTCTTCTAGGAATGTAACTGTGTTGAATTCTTAGTTCTTGAACTGTTTCTGGTAAAAAATGATCTAAAGATAAGAGTATTCTATATAGAAGCTAGAGTGCTGTCTGCTTCTACCTTCCCAGGAACAGAGTATTACTGGTAGGTAAGCTCCACTGGTGTTGTCTCTGTCATTAAACCTCCCAGATGAGCCACTATCCTGACTTTTTTTTTTTTACAATAAATCAATTTTTCCTGTGTTTAACCTTAATATAAGTAGAATTATATGACACTTTTTTTGTGCATAGTTTCAAGTTTGTGAGGGTGGTATGATATTGCAGGGTTTTGTTTTTTGTTTTGCTATGGTATTTGGAGTAGAGCTGTTACTCGTCTTATGAGGCTGCTCCTTTCCTTGTTGTTTGGATAAAATGAGCAAGGTTTTCTTGAGGCTTTATTTTTTGTCTGTACCCATTGGCATTCTTGGATTGCCGACTTCTGGAGCAACTAGTCCTGGATAGGTGAGGCCAAAAGAAAACCCAGGGAACTCATCGCCATGTCATTCTTCAGGTCCTGAGGTACCTAACCAGTCTGCCTTCTCTCTACCTTTCAGAGTCTTCTTACACTTTTTTTTTTTTTTTTTACATGATGAACATTTTTAGCTGTGTTTAGTGGGAAGATTAGGAAAATGTATGTCTGTTTGATCTTTCTGAAAGGAGAAATCTGATTGTTTTACCTCTAATATATTTTTTATAAACCTTGAAATCATGAGAAAAAATAAAATGAAATATTTTATGCATTTATGGTCAGTTAATGATGAATATTCAGTATATTCACCAAAACAAGGTATTTTAACAGAAGTTGATTCGGGGTAAAATACAATCTCATGCAGTTCTTTTTCTGTGAAATCCAGAATCACAATTTTACCCTGTATAAATTTAAATTTCTATGTTTAATTGCAGAATCTTTTAGCTGAAAAAGTAGAACAGTTGATGGAATGGAGTTCCAGACGCTCAATCTTCCGAATGAATGGTGATAAATTTCGAAAATTTATAAAGGCACCACCTCGAAACTATTCTATGATTGTTATGTTCACCGCTCTTCAGCCTCAGCGGCAGTGTTCTGTGTGCAGGTAATTCATATAATTTTAAAATTGAAAAAACTATAACCCAGGCTTATATATTAATTTGATTATATTTTAAAATATGTATGAGAATTAAAGTTCTTCAATAGTCAAGTATAAATATGTGCATTTGAAAATAAGTATATTCTGGAAAATGACATTGATAGGCTAATATTACTTTATTTTGGATATGTAAAATATTTATTTGACCAATTGAACATAGCATTATAAAAACTTTTGTTTGTCATCTTTATATCCTGCATATTTTCTTGTAGGTCTCCTAGTTATATCCAGTCAATGAAGAAGCCCCCTTAAATATGTTTTCATACTCTATTTTAACAGTCTATTTTATTTTATTATTTTATTTCAAGAAAATATGAAAGTATAAACATTTTGGTTGCATTTCATATCTTTGCCTCTCCCCAGCAAGGGTTAGAGGTATGCCCTTCTTCTCCACAATGCTCACCACATCCCTCAGATGTGGGTCTACCCCCCAACCCCTGAATTTAATAGAGAGGACTCACTTTTACCTAGAGAAGTCCATTTACTTTTTGATGTCTCCAGTGATTAGAAATTTCTTCCTATTCTATAGAAGTAGACAATTAGAAATGAATGAAATATTTGTTGATAAGAACAAACTAAAGAAAATTTTGGACAAGTACAAATATAATACATATGCAACAAATACTTTATTAAACTTACTGTGCAATAATTATAGGTTCACCTGCAATTGTAAGAAATAATATAGGGATCCTGTATACTGGTTACTCAGTTTCCCCTGATGGTAACATCTTACAAAACTACAGTACAATATCACAAGCAGGATATTGGCATTGAGGCAGTCAAGATGCAGAAGGGTTCTATCACCACAAAAATAATTCTTCTTGCCCTTTATAGCCACACTCACCCTCCAATATACTCCCTACCCCTTAAATTTGACCTTTGGCAATCACTAATCTGTTGTCCATTTCTATAATTTTGTCATTTCAAGAACATTATGTAAATGGAGTCATACAATATGTGACCCTTTGAGTTTGACTTTTAAAAAATTTACCATAATTCCCTCAAAATTCATCCAAGTTGTTGCATTTATCAACAGTGTATACTTTTTATTACTGAGTAAAAATCCGTGGTATGGATGTGTTGCAGTTTATTTAACCATTCATATTTAAAAGGACATCTGGTTGTTTCTAGTTTTTGGCTATGACAAAACCGCTATGAGGATTTATCCAAAGGTTTTTGTTTGAACTTACATTTTTCTAGGATAAATGCCAGAGAGTGTGGTGGCTGGATTGTACGGCAGTTTCATAATTTAATTATATAAGAAACTGCCAAAATGTTTCCTAGAGTGGCTGTATCATCATTTACATTCCAATCAGCAGTATATGAGTGATTTAGTTTCTTCTTATTCTTGTCAGCATTTGGTGTAGTCACTATTTTAGCCATCTGATATGTATTGATATTCTTGTGGCTTTATTTTGTGTTTCCCTAATGGCTGATGGAGTTGAAGATCTTTTCACGTGCTTCTTTATCATCTGTATATCATCTGATGAAATATTTGGTCATGTCTTTTACCCATTTCTGATTGGATTTTTTATTGATTTTC
>VSMD01093083.1:0-23512 GCA_008750895.1 Mirza zaza
CCTCTCCCGTGGCCCTGCCCTCCCTGTCCCCCCGCCTGCCCTCCCTCTCCCCGCCTGCCCTCCCTCTCCCGCCTGCCGTGGGCCGCACGGCCACCTTGGGCCGGGGCGCAGCTCCCGGCGGCCCTTACAGGAGGGTGAGTTCTCGGCTCACCAGTGCCCCTCTGTTTCCTTCTGCAGATGTGGTGAACCTGGACCTCAAATCCACCCTGCGGGTTCTTTACAACCTGTTCACCAAGTACAAGAACCTCGAGTGACGGAGCAGCCGGCGGCGGGGACGGGCACGGTTTCCCAGCGAGAAAGGCAGAGCCTGTCCCCCCCCCCCCCCCCCCCCCCCCCCCCCCCCCCCCGTTGTTCTGACACTCCTTCCTGCATGATGTGCGGTGGCGACAGCCTTCGAAATGCGGGGTCTGAGCGCCGGTGCTGGTCCCGGAGGCCGAGCCTCACCTCCTTCCATGGAGGCCAAGTCAGGTGCCACCTGTCTCGACCCAAAGATGAAAAGGAGAAAAGCCCAAGTCCCAACGCCCAGCCAACCGAGAGCCACCCGCTGCCGAGTCGCTCAGAAACGCCCGGCAGCTCCGCACGGACGCCGGCTGCCCCGGACATGGCCCGCGCCATTCTCCGAGTCCTGGACTGTGCTGGCGGCGAGGCCTTGCCAACAGAGTTTTGCAATTTTAGAACTTGACAACCCCAGAAGCGTTAGGTGTGATGCGAGTGTCCGCCCCGCCGGCCTGTTCCTCCTTGGCCACTCGGCGTGGGTTCGGTTTGGCTTCTGCACGAAGAGCAAGACCCAAGACACCCCAAGCGCCACGGGAGCGGCGGCTGGCTGAGGGGACTGGGCGTGGGGTTGGCTGTGCGTGTGCTGCCGAGACAGCCCGTGCCAGGACTCCCCGTCTCTGAGGCCCTGTCTGGGAGTGGATGCATTTTTAGAAACTTTAAAAAGAAAAGAGAGGGGGCTGTGTTCGTGTGCCAGGGCTGCCGTGACAAAGCGCGGAGGAGTGGGGGCTCGGATGACAGAAGTTTGTTTCTCACAGTCCTGGAGGCTGGAAGTTCGAGATCTAGGAAGTCTGAGATCTAGGAAGTCCGAGATCCAGGAAGTCCGAGATCCAGAAAGTCCGAGATCCAGGTGTCGGCAGGGTGGGTTCCATCGGGGCCTCTCTCCCGGGCTTGCAGATAGCTGCCTTCTCCCCGGTTGTCCCTCTGCGTGTGTCTGTGTCACGATCTCCTCTTCTTATAGAGACGCGGCCCTGCTGGATTAGGGTCCCCACGAATGACCTCATTTAAGTGCAGTTATCCTCTGTAAGGCCCTAGCTCCAAACATAGCCACACTCTGAGGGCCTGGGGGGCCAGGACTTCAGCACGTGAATTGGGGGTGGGGAGGACGGTGGGGCCCACCAGATACGATACCTACAAAAGGAAACGCCGCTCTCATTTGTGGGCGGTTCGTGGGCGGCTCACCCCTCGCTTCCCCGGGCTCTGGGGAAATGGGCATCCCGTCGGCTGCGTGTTCTGGGCTGGCTCCCCCTGGGTCTCAGTGGGTTCTGCACCGTGGCACCCCCCCGACCCCCCACAGCCCAGCTCCACCCCCACCCCGGGGCACCCCCGCTTCTGCAGAGGGGTCCCCTTCCCTGAGTTCTCAGCATCCTCCACAGCGAGAAGGGCCTTTCTGATCTCAAAGGTTCACCTTCCTGCTGTAGGTCGGAGCTTCTGAGGAAGTTGCTAATATTAAATGCAATGCCAGCTCCAAAGCATTCTCCCCCAGCTCCGGGCGTTGCAGGCTGGGGACGGGTTCCGGATAGTTCCAGATAGTTCTGGTGGAGGTGGTTTCCCAGCGGGGGAAAGGAATAATTAAAACAGCATCACGGCTTCTCCTGCGGGATGCAGTGACATTAAAGAGTCACGCTGGCGAACTAGCCGGGGCTGGAACGTTCTGTGCCGTCTTCACTGCGTGTGTGCCGTCTTCACTGCGTGCACAGAGTCACGGCAACCTGGAGCCGGTGGGGTGGGGCCCGCCTGCCTGTTCGCAGGTGGGCTTGGTGAGGGCCCGCGTCTCCCTGGGGGATCGGGATTTGGAACAAACGCAGCCGCAGATTTTCAGCCAAAACGGGCATTTCTGGCCCATTTCGTGCCATTGAAGGGGAGGAGAAGATTCCTCTGGGAGGTGCTTTGCCTTCCCGGGGTGGTCCTGGCAGCTCCCATCTGGCAAACTCAAGTCCAGCCTCTTGCCAGCTTCACGCTCTGCTGTGTTTCAGGCAGAACGATGAGAAGAAGGAGGTCCGGGGCGCTCCGCACAGGCACTCTGCTTCCCAGCAGGGGCTGCTCAAGGCGTGGTTCCAACAAGGATGTCATCTCTGTTTGGGGGCAGAGGGGCTCTCGCTCTGTCTGTCGCCCAGGCTGGAGTGCAGCAGTGCAATCACAGCTCGCCACAGCCTCCAACTCCTGGGCTCGAGCCGTCCTCCCACCTCAGCCTCCCCAGTAGCTGGGGCTACGGGTGCCCGGTTTGGATATGATTTTTTGTCCGAATTCCTTTCCAGTTGGTTCAGAGGTGTGGGTGAGCCTCGTGCACACCTGCTGCGAAGGGCCCTCTGGGGCCTGATGCATCTCATTCTTCTCCCTCCACAACGGGCTGCAGTCCCAACCTGATGCATCAGGGCCAGTTCCGAGGCAGAATTCGGGATTAGCTCTGTCTGGGGTCGGCTCTGCTGTGTTCTCCCGTAGCCAGTCCTCGGTTCCCGCCGGCTCGGGGGGATGGTTGGAGGGACGTGAGGCTCGGGGTGAGGTGGTGCCTGCCCACAGCCCGGGTTCTCAGTGAGGGGAGTCTGGACCCTGCCTCCCCGTCTGACACACTCTCAGTGAGCTGCTCTTCTCCGAAGAGGGGCCCTGGTCCCTGGGAACTAAGGGAAGCCAGAGCACCGGGTGCATCGTGAGGGCCCAGCCCCACAGCCGTGGCACAAGGTCGTCTCAGGTCCACAAGGCCTCAGTGGACGGCTGGGCGGGAGCCACAGAGCATCTGCCAGTTGTCCTTCTGTGTGACGTGTCCCTGGACCCCCCACCACTGGTTTTGGGGAGCCCGCCTGCAGCTTGGGTTCCCCTTTGACAGCCATGCAGTGTTTGGGGAGCGCCGAGCCCAGAACTCGCGGTGCCCGTGTCCTGACTGGGTGTCACAAAGAGCGATTTCATTCTAAAGCAGCCGAACCCTTCCTCCTCCCATTTTGGGTGCCGACATTTTACCGACCCTCTGTAATTGTCTTAAGCAATGTTTACTTTGGATTTCTGGATGCTCAGTAAAAGCCACTGAAACCCCGGCCATGCCGCCGGCCGGGCCCGCCCTCGAGTGAGCAGTGCCGCCTGTGTCAGCTGGGCGCGGCCTAAGCAGGAGGTGCGGTTGGGCAATGCTGCCTGGTGTTGCAACGGGCTGTTATTTGTGACAATAAAGAACTCGTGAGCACGGGGCTGCCCTCTGTCTTCGTTTGGCTGCTATTTTTGTCTCTCGTGGTCGTTGGCGGTGCCAGCCCAGGGCTAGGGGCGGGGGGCGTGGGGCTCCACGTGGCCGGGCTGCCTGTGAGCTTCTCGTCACACAGGGGAGGGGCTGGGGCTGGGGGTGCCCAGGTGGGACCATGGGGAAAGGAGGGCAGCAGAGCCACCCCTACGGATGAGTCACAAGGAACGGATCAGGGCAAGTCTTGCTAGGGGCACAGTCCAGAAAAAGTGTCCCTGCCGGGCTGTGGCCTCCTCCTTGCTCTTTGGAAGGGACTCAGGGTCGTGCAGCCCTGCACATGGACTAGCGAGGCCACTCTCGACTCTGCGGGGTGGAGGCCCTATGTGACCAGCATGGTGGCCCAACCTTTTGTGCTCCATGCCGGCCCTGCCGTAAACCTTCCTGGGCAGAAGTTGTAGGATGCTTCGGTGCATGAAGTTTTAGTTTCAAAATGGTCTTACGACTGGGACCATTGCAGGACGGCCAGCCTGGGGAGCGAGGCAGCACCGCCCGTTCCTGAACAGACTAGAAATCATGAACTGACTGGAAAGAGCCTGAACCTTCCAGCTCAGGGTTCTGAGGGACGAATTCAACCCACCCTCCTTCAAAGTCAGCCATCCTCACCCAGGGCTGATTCTGCCCCTCGGGTCTTCGGCGCTGTGTGCAGACGACTGGGGTTGTCACAGCTCAGGGGGCAGGTGCTCCTGGCTCGTGGCACGCGGGGGCCCAGGCTGCCGGACAACATCCTCCCAAGCATGGGACAGCCCCTTCCCCAGCTGGCCCCACATGTCCACTGAACCTGCTGTGGACTGCCGGGTCCGCGAGCCAGCCTGTCTTGACCTGTGCTCTGATTGGCTGGGACTTCCCTGTCACTCGATGAGGATGAGACATTGTCCCTGAGGTGCCCGTTCTTTGAGGCCAGCAGTGGAGCGTGAGCTCCTGGGGATCTTCTCGCTGGTCCCGGTCAGTGGCCAGTCCTCCATCGAGGGTCTGGTTCGCCCAAGCCCGGGGCACGCGGAGGACCTGGAGGACATGTGGAAGCCACCATGAGAGAAGGAGCAGGAACCGAGTGCTTCAGGTGGGCAGGTGGGGCTGGGCAGGTGTGCTCCAGTCCTTCCTCTTTTATGAAAGTTGTGTGAGTCCCAGGAAAGCCCCAGTCCAGCTCCCCAGGTGTCTCTGAGGGGGGAGGGGCTCTCTGCTTGGGCCAAGGTCCCCTCCTTTCCTTGTGACCAGTCTCTGGGGAACGGTGACATTCACGGCCATTTGCCATGGATCTGGCAGAACTGGCCGTCTCACTTAACCCTTCCCCAGGCAGGAGCCACTGGTGACTGCACAGACAGGAACTTACTGCTCCCACAGCAAGGATGCGGTTGAGAAGCTCGCGTTTAGCCAGGTTTCCTGTGAGTGGAGACCCACTCTTCCGGGCTTTAATCGGGTTTGATAAACCATGCTCATTATTACTCCAAGGGTTAGACTTTACCTGGGAGTGAAGTCCCAGGGTATGGGGAGTCTCAGGAGCCCAACACAGTAGGAACCTCGGATGTTCATGTAGTAGGTGTCTTCTCGGGGCCGCTGTGTGCCCCACTGGGGAGGTATCGGGAACGAGGACCTGGAGTTGGGGGCGGGACGGGCAGAGCAGTGGGGCAAACAGGAAGCGCAGACAGGGCAGGTCTGGGCAGAAGGTAGAACGGGCCGGCAGGGTGCGTGATGGAGGTGGGCGGGATGGCTCCTGAGGCCGAGGGGCTGGAGCCAAGACCTCATACCCTTCCATTCCCCAGCCCTCTCGGACTAGGGTGGGCCGTGGGGCTAGTTCTGTCAGCCGGCATGTGGTCCCCCGAGGCTCTGCACCTGCCATGTCACCTTTAGGTGCGCGTCGCGTTCAAGCACGCGCCCCTCTGTGCACAGCCGGCGTGCTTTTCAAAACGTCTACCAGGATTTTGGTGTCCTGGGTATATTAGCTCCAGATTTCCCCCTCCCCCAAATTGATTCCTACAGTGTATTGGCAAGGTGAGCCTGAAACACTGTGCCGCACAGCAAGGGAGTGCAGTCGTCTCGTCGTGATGTCCGAGGGGTTGGATCCAGGAGCCCCTGGGTACCGAAACCAGGATGCTCGAGTCCCTGACAGCGCGTGGAGCAGCATTTGCCTGTAACCTGCACGCATCCTCCGCGTGTTAGATCATCTCTAGACCACTCAGACTATCCAACACAATGTGAATGCTGTGTGAATAGTTGTCACAGTGTATCGTTTGGAGGATGATGATAAGAAAAAAAACTGGCACATGTTCGGTACAGGTGCAATTTTCTTTCAACTGTTTTCAATCCTCGGTCAGTTAAATCCACCAATGTGGAGCCTGAGGCCATGGGGGGGCCCGGCTCTGCTCAAAGAATGAGGGGGACACGTCAAAGGACAGAGGAGCTGCGAGTGTCCACATTTTCAATAATTTGAGCAGCAAAAGGAATAGGGGAGGGTAAAACAAGGATGGAAGGAAGGACTTCATTTTTCTTTTAACACTCTATTTTTATATAATTTCAAACTCTGAAAAGTTGTAGGAATAGGGCAGAGTTCTGTGTTTACCCAGATACCCATAAATGTTAACATATTTGCTTTGTCCTCCTTACTTTGTATCTTGTCTCCCTCTCTGCCTCTTTTTCTCTCTCAATATAATATTTCTTTATACACACATTTATTGATTGATATGTATCTTTCCTGAATCTTTGAGAGTAATTTGCATGCATTATACCCCCTTTAAGACATTCTCTTACATAATCTCAGCACAAGTGTCATTATCAGGAAATAACATTGATACAATAGCATCATCTAATCTATAGACCTTAATTATATTTTCCCAGTTGTCCCAGTAATGTCTTTTATACGGCAGTATGGGGCATAAATTGAATCAGCTGTCATGTGTCTCCAGCCTCCCCTAGTCTAATGTGGTTCTTCAGTCTTTCCTTATGTTTTGTAACAAAGTCGGAGAACACAAGCCAGTTATCCTCTGTAGAACATCAGTCAGTTTGGATTGGTCTAGCATTTTCCTTGTGATTTTATTCAGGTTGTGCATTTCTGGCAGAAGTGATGTGTTCTTCTCAGCACACCATTAGCAGGAGACATCAAAGTTTATTTCTCCTGTTTTGTGTGATGTTAATTTTGATTGCTTAGTTAAGGTAGAGCTTATCAGGTTTGTATAAAAATGCAACTCTTCTTTGTATTCAATAAATATTTATAAGGAAGGAATATTCACTTCCGAAGTTACCTTTCCACCAGAAATAACTAGAAACAGCTATTTCAGACGTTAGACCAGAGGCAGTTTAGGTTTGTTATTTCTAAGAAAAGGGAAGCAAGTGAGCTGAGCTCGCCCTCCCCGCCCCTCCCCCCCACCCTCACAGTCACCGGGCTGTGCTAGAGGGAGGGGCCCAGACAGAGCCAGGTGGTCTCACAGAACCGAGGAGACAAAGATCAGAGTTCGAGGAGGTCAAGTGTAAACAAACGTCAAAAAGAGTCAAAGGAATCCACCATTAACTGTGCCAGAAAAACGACAACACTTTAAAGAAATGCAACAAGATTCAGCACCCAACAACAAAAAATAATGTCTAGCATTCAATGAAAAATTCCGACACATACAGAGAGGCAGAAAAGTGTGACTGGCAACCGGGAGAAAGAGCAGTCAGTAGAAGCAGACTGAGAAATGACAGAGAGGACGGCTCCTGCAGGACAGCTGACCTGGCAAACATTTGTATCATGAAAGATTGTTCTAGATTAAAGGGCTCTTATGAGACTTAACAACCAAATGCAATCGCAGGTAATATGCGATCCCCGATTGAATCTTGGAGATAAAAATATAGCTATAGAAGACACTTTCTGAGGGGTGTGGGGAGGCATGGGCAATATACGTAACCTTAACACTTGTACCCCCATAATACGCTAAAAAAAGAGACATTTTTTGAACACTTGGGGAAATTTGAATATGGATAAAAATGTTAGAAAATATTATATCAATGCCAATTTTCTTGGGTATCATATTGGCACTGTGTTAGGTAGGAGAAGGCCCTTGTTTTTAGTTGATACATTCTGAAGTATTTAGAGATAAAGTGATACGATCTCTGCAATTTAGTTTTATTTTTAAAAATTTTAATTGTAAAATACACATAACATAAAATCTACCATCTTAACCATTTTTAAGAGTACGTTTAGTAGTATTAGGTACATTCACATTTTTGTACAACCAATCTCCAGAACTCTTTTGATCTTGCAGAAGAGAAACTCTCTGTCCATTAAAGAGTAACCCCCCATTCTCCCCTCCCCCAGCCCGCGGTAACCGCCAAGCTGCTTATGTCTGTGAATTTGACTGCTCTGGGATCCCGTGTGAGTGGAACCTGGCAGTGTTTGTCTTTTTGTGATGAACTTCTTTCACTTAGCATAATGTCCTCGAGGTTCATCCATGTTGTAGCATGTGTCAAAATTCCTTTCCTTTTAAAGGCTGAGTGATACTCCATTGTATGTATATATACCACATTTTGTTTATCCATGCAAACTAGTATCACATGGCTCAGAAAAAGAGTGAAAAAGAAAGCAGATGTAGTAAAATGTTTTTTAACAAAACTTGCATTGAGATTTCTGGGATGTGAATGTAATTTAAGTGTTTCCTATATAAACCTTGGACAAAAAAAAAAAAAATCACATTGTATTGAGAGAGACATACATTTTGTAGGTTTGGGTGTTAAAAACCAAGAAGCATTACCAGGAAAATAGTAACCCAAGAAATACTCACATATATGTGTGTGTGTGCATGTATGTATGCGTGTGTATATGTTTATGTATATCTATGTATGTGTACGAAACACAGCAAGTAAGAAAATATGGGTGATTAATTGCTAAGTCCTCTGCCAGAGAATTTGTGTAGCCGGGAAGCATGACAGTGCATTGCCCTCCCTGCCAGGTGAGTGTTTGACTTCCGTGCTTGTTTTCATAGAGAAAAATGCACTTGCCAGTTCAAGAGCTGTACGCAGGGAATCCAGGGCTCTGCTGTTTGCTCCAGCAACAAAATCGCTTTTGGAGCAGCTGCCGTAATTGGAATCCCACTGATTAGAATGTCCGGGTTCCATCTGTCTCTGCACAGGCAGAAGAGGAGCCTTTGCCCGTCAATGAGGTTTCGCTTTTGCTTTTACCGTTCTGCTGTCACGATCAGGGTCCTCAAGATATACCTACTCGGCCTCTCCCGCCAGCGTCTTCTCTCCCCAGGTGAACAGCCAGTAGGGGAGCTCTTGTCAATCCAGGAGGTCGGTGAACTGTCCCAGGTCTGGAACCGGGTTTGGTGCCTGACCCTCTGTCATGGTGACCCAGTTCAGCCGCGTGTTGAGCTGCCCTAGACTTCCTCTGTTTTTTATTGAGCACGTCCTTTGGAGGCCTGCCCCTCTGTTTCCATCCCGATGACTCCGGGAGCAGTTATCCACAGCCTAGCATCCCCGCGGCGTGACCTTTCTGTGTGCTGCTCTGGTCCCTTCCTGTTACAGCCGCCCTGCCCAATGTGGTGCATTTTCTGCAAAAATGGCTGCAATAATCTCCTTCCCTCTGTCCGCGCCCTTGTGCTGCGGGGATTCCTAACTGGGCTTGTGGTGCTTGGACTCCCCTGCTTGGTGACTATTCCAATTCTTAGGGCCCCTCTCTGCCCCTAAACAACACCCCGCCTTTCACAGAGGCGGCGTGGCGAGGCTCAGGGTGTAATCTGTGCTGTGAGTCCACGCCGTGCCGGGGTCGACCCTGCACCTGGTTTCCAGCTCCACCCGCAGTGCCCGGAGGCCAGAGATTCTCCTATGTCCATCACACACCTCCCTGGCACGCTGAACGTAGCGTACCCTGAGGATTTAAAGCGTTCCTTGTTTTAAACCCTTCGGTGTGATGACAGAGAGTGGCCTCACCCTGCAGTCTTCGGATAACCCGCGCTCGTGTTGGGCACGGAAGCCACAGCTCGGTCTGCCAAAGCCGGAATTTAACAGGCACTTACTTCTGAGTGATTGCAGGCGATTGTTTTGCCATCGTGTGCTGTCGTCTACGAGAACCCCGTTCTCCGATGGCTACGAGGTCCTCACTGCCTTTAAATCAGCCAGAACTAGTAACCGATCCCAGGGTCCCGGCCTTGAAAATGTGTTGTCTGCGATGGTTTCCGCTAACAGACCGTATGTTCATCGGGGTCGGGGTGCAGACAGCCAGAACCGCGTTAGTCGTTTGGAGTGGAAAGGAGTCTAACACAGGCAGTGACGGGATTCCCGGAGAGATGGCACGTTGCCATGTTGTAACTGGAGAGGGTTTAGTAGGAAGGCTGGGGGCGACTCCTCCAGGAGGTCCTCTTGGAATCACCCTGCAGAGCCGGCCTGCAAAGGGGCCGCCCTGGCTGGGAAGCTGCTAAGTGGCCGCTGGCTCCAGAAGTGTAGTTCCTGGGCTTGTCCATTCACTGCCCAGCTCCACCGTCCGCTCTCTGTCCTCACCCCTGCGGACCGGACTGGGCGCTTCCTTGCCTCTGGCGTCCAGGTGGGTGTGATCGGGGGGAAGGCCTGGCAGAAGGGGAGAGGGGAAGGCCGGCCGGGGTCTCTCTTCCTCCAGCTGTGCCCCTCTGCTGGGTCACCACGGCTGGCTGTGTCCCCCCCAGAGGCCACAGCTCCTACCATTGCCCCTCTTCCCGTGCTCTGGCACCCCCCCTTTGCCCCCGTGGGCTTTGCAGTTGTAACGGCCCCCACACGCTGCCAGCCTGGGGGTGCAGTGCCAAGTCCTCTGGGCTCCTTTAACCCTGCCCCGCTAGTCCCTGTACTAAACCCTCTCCAGGCCCAGCGGTGCAACGTGCTCCTCTCTGGGGCCGGGACTCTGACGGTGCACCTGCTCGGCTGCCATCCGGGGCTCAGGACCCACCGCCAGAACCACGGGGTCCAACACCAGGCTGAGCTTGCGACGCCCGCCCCAGCCAAGGAGCCCCTGAGCTCGGCCGCGTCTCTCCCTGCTCTGTCACAGACCCCAGTCTCACGTGGGTGCGTGGGCACGGCACAGACCGAATCACGCGCCTCAGTTTCTTTCTCTGTAATGTGGGCATGAGAATTGTAAGTTGGTTCCAGTAAAATTAAAGCCCTTACAATTATGTTTGTTTCGTCGTCAGTGACTCTATAGACATTAGCATTAGTGACTACTAATTTTTGATGTTCTCACAACTTCTCATAAACAACCCGACCTTCCTGCTCTCATGCACCCCCCGCCCCTGCTTCCCTCCTGGTCTGGCCACTTTCTGCCTGATCTGTCGGAGAGAAAGGGTGGACAGCGTCCCGGTCACCCAGCATGCCACCTGTTGCTATGGAAACTCACACTGTCCGCCTGGCGGATGGCGAAGATTCAAGCTCGAGAGGCAGCTGGGGTCTGCAGTGCTCCCCGACTGTCCTCCGTGCTGGGGTCTCTCCGTGAGCTCCTCCAGGCCTTCCGTACGCCGGGTTCTCACTCCTCCTCTTCAACCGCCAACTCCTATTCAGCCGTCGAGGCCCCACTTCTCTTCCAGAAAGGCTTCCTGATGCTGCGACTCCTCGCCCATGGAGCCCACTCTGTGCCGGGCGTCATCCTAGGCACGGCAGGTAACAGTGAGTGAGAGGGGCCACATCGGGGGTAGGAGGAGACAGGTGTTAAACGCCCGCTGACCGACTCGCTGAAACCTACAGCGTCGCAGCTCTAAGTGCCGTGAAGGAGACCTCAGGGGCCGTGGTAAAGAATCGCAGGGAGGCCTTACCATAGAGCAGGCAGTCAGGGAGGGCTTCCCGGAGGAGGAGGCATTCGAGCTGACATGAAGGGTGAGGACTTGGCCATGTCAGAAGCCTGGGTAAGGGCTTCCAGGCTGGGGGAGCAGGATGTGTGAGGACGCTGAAGCAGGAAGGCACGTGGCGCTTTTGGAGAAAGGTGGGTGGTCGGAAGGGTGGTCACTGTGGCTGGGAGGAGAAGTTAGGGGACAGGGACAGAGACGCGCCGGCAGGTGCGGATGTTGGGACTTGTGGGCGGGCTGTGCAGCCTGGATTTTAAGAGCTACTGGACCGGGGTTTAAAGTGAGTTGGGACACGAAGTGAGTCCTGTGCCTGCTCGTGGAGGCACAGGGCCCGGAGGTGGCGAGTGGGCGAAGCTGGCAGCGGCAGCCCGGACGGGAGGCTCCGTGTGGTAGGGGGAGGGGACCCGGGTGCGGAGGGCGTGTGCGGGCGGAGCTGCCGGGTTGCCCGTGGCTGGGGCGCGGGGCCCATCCCGGGCTCTGGCCCTAGTAGCCGCCGCTGGAGAGAGGGAGGCCGGGTAGGAACCGGCTTATTGGGGGGAGGGTGGGGGAGGGAGAGAAATAGGAAATACTAAGTTCGAGTTGCCTGTGGGACTGCTGGGGTGGCCAGGAGGCGGGGCCGGTGGCCGGGCCCCCGCAGAGCTTTCCGGTAGGTCTGTGGCAGCCGCGCCATCCTCCGGGCCGAGGCGCAGCGAGGAGGAAGCCGCGGGCAGGGCTGAGCGGGCCTGGAGGAAGTGAGCCCCGCTCCTGGCCACCCCGGCCCCAGGCGGCGGAGGGAACCGGAACCTGCTTTATTCAGCGCCCCAGGGACCGCCGCCGGCTCAGGGGCCGTTTCCTCGTGGAGAAAGCAGGCAGGCGAGTCCTGCTGGCACCTGGGCCCAGGTGGGTCCGCACCTGCTGGGAGGGTCTGCCTGTCGCGTGCTTGGGTGCCAGGGGCCACGGAGGGAGGGGCCCAGGCGCGTGTGGAAATGAGCCCCGAGTCTTCGCTGCGGCCGCACGGGGAGGGAGTTGGTGCAAGTGGGACCCTGAGCCCCCGGGCCCGTCCCGCCATGCTGCTTACGGGCTGCTCCGTCCTCCCCCCACTACTTGATGGAGGCGTTGTCACGGTCCCCACAGGCGCAAGGACCCCGAGGCAGCTCTCGTGGCAGCCAGGGAACAGTTCCGCTTCCATCCCTCAACCTCCCCTGAGCGTCAGCCATGCTGGGGGGAAAGGCCAGTCCTCCTTCCTCAGCTGCAGACACGCAGGCCCTGGCGTGGGCGGGCGGGGAGGGGGTAGGGGACTCGCCCGGGACTGGTCGTCCCAGAGGTAGCTCCCCCGGTCTGTGTCTGCTCGGCTGCCTTTGGCTGGCATCGAGTCCAGGCCCTCCTTGTAAAGGTACGTCAGGACCAGAGAGGGCAGGGGGGCTTCCCAAAGTCACACAGCCAGAGTGAGGAGGAGCCAGGCTGGAGCCCAGCCCTCCTAACCCCAGGCGGGGCTCTTTCCTCTTCTCCAGCCCTGGCCCCCAAGCCGGAGTCCTGGTGCCCAGCAGGAAGCTTGGGGATTGAGGGCCGGGGTGGGTCTGGGTGGCTGTGCTCTCCCTGTCCATCCTTCTGGGTGTCCCGGAGCCCCCGTGGTCCCCAGGCTGGCTGCGGGGCTGACGGGGGTGGCCCGGCCCTGCGAATGCCCCCACTCGCACGGCTGCCCCGTCTCCCTGCTCTGACCACTGACTTCTGCCGTGGCCTCCCCGCCTGCCGTCTGAGTGAGTTGGTGCGCGCTGGGGGCCCCCAGGGGCTGGAGCGAGAGACAGAGGGCAAGCGCCCCGCTGAGCCGCCAACCCTTCGTGGGAGAGGAAGCGCACGGGAACAGGAAGGGGCCGGGCTGGCCTTGGGGTCTGCCGTCCCAGGCGTGGACCTCAGCCCGTCACGACACGGCGGACAGGACACCCTCTGTAGGCGCCGGCCCTTCCCGCACGGCCCGAGTTGGGACAACAGCCCCACCTCAGAGACCCTCCCTCAGGACTGGGGGCCGGGCCGCCCCTGAGAGCCACGTCTGCGTGGAGAGGGCACGCGCCTGGCGGCGTTGGCACTCTCTCCCCCGGCTCGCCCGCTCAGAGAGAGGCTGCCCCCGCCCGCTCCGTGCTGGCCTGGCTTGGGCTCCCAGGCCCAAAGCGGACGGCCAGTTTCTGCTCGGGGTCTGGGGGTGTCATGATGTCACCCGTCCACGTGCTCGCCTCGACCAGCCCCTGCCGGCCAGCCCGGAGTCCCCCTTGAGCGTGAGGAGCGGGCTGCCCGCCCCCACCCCTGTCCTGACCTCGGGGTGGGGCTCCGTGCAGGCCGCTCGGCCCCTGACCAAGCGAGGACCACGTCCCCGCCAAGCCCTGATTGGGCTGTGCCCCCGGCCCGCGAGGTTTGGCTCCGGGCCCTTCTCGCCAGGGGCCTGGGCCGCTGCGGTGACTTGACAACCGAGCCGAGCTCCCGCCCTGTCCCCAGCCTCCTGCTCAGAGCCGATGACGAGCTCGGAGTGAGGTGAGGGCCTCTCTGTCCCCCAAATCCTCCAGGGCAGGTGCGGAAGACGATGGAGCTGGAGGCCGTCTACAACCTGCTGCAGCTCCCCAGGGCGGCGGACCAGCCGGTGGAGGAGGAGCTCCCGCAAGGTGCTGCGCCGCGGGGCTGAGGGCCGGGCCGGGCCGGGCCGGGGGCCGAGGGTCCGCACGGCCAGAGCGAGCCTGGCTGTGCCCGGGAACGTGCCCTGCTTCCTGCTTCCGAGCTGTCGCCCCGTCCCGCTCCCCCTGCCTCTGCCTTCCGCGCTCTGCTCTCCCACCTCCTGCTCCCGGATCCGCCTGCGGGGCCACCCTCACGGCCTCGCACCTGCAGGCTGGAGGGAGATCATCCAGGCCAGGGCCGATAAACGCTGACTGCTGGGAGCCTGCTCCGTGCTGGCTCTGTGCTGGCTCCTGAGGGTGGGCGTCATGGCCTCCTGTTTACAGAGGAGGAAACTGAGGCACAGGGGGTAACAAGCCAGAGTAACAGGCGTCTCTGTCAGTAAGCATTGCAGCTGCGTCCTGAACCCAAGGAGGGGCCTGGCATGCAGGGTCCCCGCCCCCCACGAGGGATCTGCCGCCCCGCGGGACGTGGGCTACTGGTCCGCTCCCTCTCACGGGTGCGGCCCTAAGCAGCGGGGGGAGGGGGGGCCGAGCCATTCGGTGGGGCGGGTCACCTTTATGAGCCCTTTGGGGACTTTGTGACCACTGCCCCCAAACCTCCCTCCTGGGAGAGGGCTCACAAGGAGGACGCAGCGGGTACGGGGCTGTCGCCATCGCCGTGTGCTCTAAAGGGACAGGCAACAGCACGCCAGGGCGCGGCCGCGGGTGCCAGCGGGAAGGGCTTCAGCTGGACGCACCAGGGTCTGTGTGACCGCTAGAACGTACACGTGATGACGAAGAACACGTGCGAAGTGTTTAAGGGGAAAGAGCAGAATGCAACTGTCTCTAGACCAGGGGTCCTCAAACTTTTTAAACAGGGGCCAGTTCACTGTCCCTCAGGCTGTTGGAGAGTGCGGCACACGTTCCACACATGCGCACTGTGGGCCCGGGACGAGTCGGCTGCTAAGCAGGACAGGCAGTGGTGGCAAAAACACCCGGCGGGCCGGATAAATGTCCTTGGCGGGCCGCAATTTGAGGACCCCTGCTCTAGACCCTGTGAATTCCGCCTCTGAAAGTAGGCGTCCTGGAGCAGGAGTCCCGGCCCCGAAGGGCTCCGCGCGGTGAGACCCCAGAGGGGCCGGGCTTCTTCGTCCAGAGTCTCCCGGCTGACGTCCCCACTGTCTCGTGCTGTTTGCAAACCGTTCGAGACTGGAAAGCACCCTGGGGACAGAGCGTGTGGAGTTAATTTGTGGGGACAGGGTGGCAGGACTTAGTTACTAGAAAAAACATTTTTTTGTGTGTGTTCTGCAGTCGACTCAGAGATGCCCATAGTTCTGGCAAAGCCAGGTACGGGATAACTCCGAGTGGCAAGTAGTTTGCTCCGGGGAGTGGGTGGCGCCATATTCGCCTGTCTGCTCGTTTATTCCTCTGCTCCCGCCGCCCTCTCCCAGGTGTCTGTTGAGAGCCTGTCCCCTGAGGTTAGCACGCGGCTCTCGCCTTCTCTCTTGTCAAAAGACACGGGGCTGGGGAATCCTCGAAGGTTTTCAGAACATCTAGGAAAAGCCCCCACCTGGGTCACGTGACAGGCGATGCATTTTTGTCACCTTAGGCCAGGCAGTCCCTGTTGCTGACTCAGTTTCCCACAGGTACATTGGGACTAGCTGATCTCAGCGGTCCCTCTCGGCCCGGACATTTTGTGGGTTCCGTGAGTCCAAATTGTGGGAAGCTCCTGACCAAAGCCTCGGGGAAGGGGAGCCGCAGGGCCTCGGAGGGCAAGCCCGGTCTCACCTGCGCGGGGGCCGGCAGACTTGGGTCAGGTCCCACCTCGGTCCCTTACAGCCTGGTGGGCCTGGGCACGTCGGTGGCTTCTCTGACCCCTGGTTTCCTTTGACATAAGTGGGCAGGGCTGCCAGATACAATGCTTGACACCCAGTTAAGTTTGCGTTTCAGAGAATCAAGAAATAATTTGTGAGTTTAAGCATGTCTCAAAACACCAGCGTTGCAGTGCGTGGCGCTGAGCTGGTGCTCACGGCGGCCTCAAGGGCCGGGCGCGGACGTGAGGGGACGGGTGTTTGGGTCGAAGGGCGAAGTGGCAGGACCTAGGTCCCCGTGGGGCCGGGGGCTGGCCCTGTGGGTGGCCTTTGGGGAGAGCTGCCGAGCGCCCTGTAGGGTCCCCACATGCCCGCTCTGCTCCCAGGAGGAAAGAAGAAATACCTGCCGCCCACTTCCAGGAAGGACCCCAAATTTGAAGAACTGCAGAAGGTACAGCGGCCCCCAGCAGCCCCGGCTCCTCCAGAGACGGCTTCACGGGCAGCCCCGGCCCCTGCCTGAGCCGGGCAGAGACGGCGGGCCACCCCAGCCCCCACCCCGCAGGTCCCGGCAGGCCCGTTGAATGACTGCATGGACGAGCGTTTATTGAGCACTGACTGTGTGCCTTCACACGCACCATCCCGGCTGCCTTGTGGGACCTGAGGGGCTCTGTGTCCCTGGGAGGGGACGGTGAGGCTAGAGAGGTGACCTGCCTTGTGCAGGCGCACAGCTGCCTGGTGACAGAGCAGGGCTTTGACCCAGGCTGTCGGCGCCTTTGCCTGCCTACTTGCCATGGTGACAGGGCGGTGGTGGCCCGAGCTGTCCAGTGCTCAGTTCTCTCCTTGGTCATGGGTCTGCTGTGTGGCCGCTGGGCCAGCTGGGCACAGGCAGGCTTGGGGTCTCCTTCCCTCAGCCCTACTTCTGTAGTCTCCATGTGGCCTCCCTGTTGCCCCCTCCAGGGAGGCCTCCTGGCCTACACCATCTTCCATACCCAGAGGGTTTGTGGGCCATTTTCCATTCTCCTTCCCAATCCCTCACCCCTTCCATCCCCGTCCCCACCTTCGGCAAGCACACCTGGCCCAGCCTTGTGCCGCACCCTGGGGACACAGGGAAGAACCACCCCAGTGCCTCCTGGGAAACACGTGGGTGCTGACTCCCCACCTTAGCTTGGGCTCCTCCCAGGCTGACGCTGAGATGAGGGATCGAGTGTGAGTAGCTGAGCCAGGAGGCAGCACCCCACTTTCACATGTAGTAAGGACAGCCCCACAGAGCTCAGGCTTGTGATGGAGAGAAGAAGCAGGGGTTCTGCGGGAGCCCAGAATAGGCCCCGACTCAGCCTGGCAGATCAGGGAGGGCTTCCCAGAGGAGGTGACATTCGGCCAGGCCTTGAAGGATGGGTAGGAGTTGGCAGGTGGGAGGAGGGTGTCCCAGGCAAGGAAAGAGTTGAGCCAGGTGGGGGCCAGGTGAGAAGTGTGCCCCCGCCTGCCAGTCAGCTGTCTCTTGGGGCCTGCAGGTGCTGATGGAGTGGATCAACGCCACTCTCCTCCCCGAGCACATCGTGGTCCGCAGCCTGGAGGAGGACATGTTCGACGGGCTCATCCTGCACCACCTGTTCCGTAAGCGGCTGCTTGGGGCTGCCTGGCCCTGTCGCCCCAGCATGACCCCTCCAGGCTTCACAATGGCCTGGGTTCAGGGTCACCTGTCTCACTTTCTAGATGGACCTCTCCCACACACACTGCCTCTCATTCACTGAGTGCCCCCATTTCTAGGCTCCGAGAGATAAACGTACTGTCCCTGCCCTCAGGTGGCCCCGGGCTGCTGGAGAGGAAGCCGGTGGTCCCGGGTGAGAGGCCAGGGCAGTGGGGCAGGGCTGGGTCCTGCCTGGGCTGCTCCTGCCTCGGTCTTGTAAGCTCCAGCGTGCTTTGCAGGGGCTGCTCACTCTCAGGGCCACCTCCTGGCCCCTGGCCGGTCTGCCCCACAGCCCCGGAGTCGCCCCTCCCTTGGCCATTGTGTGGTCAGGTTTCATCCGTATGAGTGGCTCCTGCGCAGAACTGTGGTCCTGGAGGGCAGGGACGGGCCCAGTTCTGTGTCCTCGGTGTCAGCCTGGGGCAGGCTTGGTGACCTTGCTGAGCCCTTTGTAGATGGGCTGCCCAGCGAGCCCGCTAGCCTGGCTAACGCTTCCCGGGCAGCAGGTGCAGTTCATTCTCAGAACAGCACTGCACTGTCACCATGCCCATTTCATCGATGAGGAAACTGAGGCTCGGAAAGGCCTAGTAACCTGTGCAAGGCCTCATAGCTGAGACAGTAGGGGAGTTAGGATATGAGCCCAGGAACGTGGGCCTTACCCGCCGAGCCACACTCCCTGCAGAGATGAGTGGACACGGCTGTGCAGAAGGCCAAGGGCTGGGCACAGGCACAAGGGCTGGGTCCAGGTGAGCTGGGCCGGCTCAGAGGGCTGTGGCTTGCTCACGTCCCACGGCCTGCGTGCCCATCGATCCTGTTTTGTGTGTGGATGGGGTGTTCTGGGAGAGGGTGGGCACGTCTGCTTGCTGCTGTGGGGGTGGCCAGGGCCGGACGCCAGGAATGCGCTCCCGGGCTATGGCTGTCTGAAGCACTGGTCGGGCTCAGCCTCCTGGAAGGTCCCTGAGATGGCACCCGCCCTGGGGCCCTCAACGCCCTCTCCCGCCCGCAGAGAAGCTGGCAGCACTCAAGCTGGAAGCACAGGACATCGCCTTGACCGCCGCCAGCCAGCGGCACAAGCTCCAGGTGGTCCTGGAGGCCGTGAACCGGAGTCTGCAGCTACAGGAGCCTCAGGCCAAGTGGAGCGTGGACAGTACGTGGGCGCCGGCCGGGCGCCCGGGAGGGTCGGGCAGCCCGGGTCCTTCTGCTCGGTGGCTCCTCACCTACCCAGAAGGCGCCCATCCTCCGCCCAGGCGGGAGGAGAGGCCTCCGGCAGCCAAGAGCGGGGGAGGCCAGGATCTGGTTGAGGAGTGGACAGCCCAGCAGTCTGTACCCTGAGGGTCTCACCGCAGCCCCAGCGACAGCCTTGCCGAGGTGCTAGCCTCTCCTGAGTTCCAACTACCATGGCACGCCTGCCAGCCCTGTCAGATGGGTGCCAGCTGCCCCCTTTCACTCATGTGTGGAAATGACACCCGCAGTGCCAGCTGGTGCAAAACCGAGAGTGTGCAAAGCACCCCCCATCCCCTGCCCGCCCCGTTAGCAGTTTGGTGTAGATGTCTTTCCGTTCAGTTTATACCCTGTGTGCCGGGTGGGGGAACTGGGCTGGGAGGGGCTAAGTGGCTTCTGCAAGGCGGGCGTGCTGGTGTGACAGAGCCAGTCTCCAAAACGGGCCTCATGCCCTGCATCCAGGGTTAGAGTCTCACAGTCAGGAACCGACGCTTCTCGCGTTGGCCCTGAGTTAAGTCCATCCACTTACATCTAATGCGCTCCCTGCCCTTGGACTTCCATCGTTTCCCAGTGTAGACGGTGCTGCCGTGACCATCTTTGTGTGTCAAGCCCCGTCCACAAGGTGGGCTGTGCCCATGGGCTGTGTTGGCACAGGTGGCAAGACCCAGGCGAAGTGCGGTTGCGTTTAGGGCTCCGAGCGTGCGTCTCCAGGCAGCTGGGAGGGCTGGGCGCAGAGCCGGGGCTGCAGGGGGCTGTTCCCACGATGCGGAGCCCCCACTCGGCTGCGGCGTCGGCCCCCTCGGCTCTTACCCGCGTTCCTGTCCCCTCCCAGCCATCTTCAACAAGGACCTGCTGGCCACCCTGCACCTCCTGGTGGCCCTGGCCAAGCGCTTCCAGCCCAACCTGCCCCTCCCGACCGGCGTCCAGGTGGAGGTCATCACCATCGAGGTAATGCCACCCCCGATGACATTACCTATGCACGGAGCGGCCGGGCATCTTGGGGCCACACTGCTGCCCCCGGCAGTGCGGGTGCTGCCTGGGGCGGGGGCTGACCCGGGTGAGTGTCAGGGAGCCGTGGGAATTGGCAGGTCCCAGTGGGACGGGAGGTGGGGGGGGGTGCTGGCTGGAGCTGGGGACGTCCAGCAGAGGCCCAGCGGTCCCCTGGCCACAGCAGATGGCATCTGCCTGGGCAGAGGCTGGTGGCAAGCCGTGGCGCGTGGGCCACCCGGGGCCACCTGTCCATGGCCATTTGGAAGCCTTCACACCACTGAGTCCAGAGCCCTACCCATCCTCTCTCGGGGGCCTTCTGGGATAGCCCCACCCTGGACGCGCTCGAGCCTGTGGGCTGCTGTGCTGTGGCTGATGCCCCGGGAGCCTAGGCCCCCGTCTGGGCAGACGCTGACCCCACGGCAGGGGACCCGCCCGCGCCTGCTCCCCCAGCCTCTGGGTCCCTGGCGTGCGGGGTCCACGTCCCAGGGCCTGCCTTGACCTGCCCCAACAGAATAAGCCATGTCCAGCCAGAGCCAAGGGCATCTCTACTGTTTCCAAAACCACCGATTAAAATTCTCTACGGAGCAGCTTCCTGGCTCTGTTTGTACTTCCTATGTGAATCAGAGGTGATTTCATTCATTCACTCATTCCTTCATTCATTCACATCAGCTGTGCTCATTGGCACCGCCCCCTCCCACCATGAGGCAGTGTGATCCCTGCCCTCAGGGGCTCCAGGTTCCCAGGGAGGGACAGCTGGCCACAGGGCTGAGGGCCACCAGGAGGCCGCCCGGGCAGGGGTGAGGCAGAGCGAACCGGTCCCTTGGGGCTGCTTTGGGTCCCAGAGTTTCCTAGGATTATGCAATTTCTTCCCTGTTGTTCTTTCTTAGAGCACCAAGAGTGGTCTGAAGTCGGAGAAGCTGTTGGAACAGCTCACGGAGAGCAGGTGAGGCGGGACGAGGCCCCCGGCGGGGGCTGGGCTGGGCATTACAGGGTGGGTGCAGGCGGGGGTGGGGCCTGACCTCCGGGGGAAGGGTCCCCGCACTCTGCGGCCTCCTCTCAGCCCCAGGAGGGCCACGTGGACCCCTCACTCCTGAGGTAGCACAAGGGAGCCCTGTGTCCCACAGCTGCCACCTGCCCCCGTCTCTGCCTGACCCCCTCCCAGCCACCCTGCCGCATTTTCAGGGGTGGGGCCCCCTGGGTTTGGGGTGCATGTTCTGCCCAGTGAATCGTAATGTCTTCTCTCTGGTGGGGCAGAATGTCCCTCTGGCCATGCAGAGCTACAGAGCAGCAGAGATCTGGGCGTGGCCAGGGGTGTGCCCAGGGGGTGGCTGTCCTGCGGGCCTGCCCACCCAGACTGTCCTCGCTGCCCTGCTCGGTCTTGTCCACGCAGCTTTCTGGATGGGTTGGGAGGAGGCCACTGGAGGGACCTTTGTGGGCTCCCGTTCCTTTTCTGACTTGTACTGAAGGCCTGCTATGCGCAGGGCGTGGGGCTGAATGAGCCCTCAGAGACCAGCCAGGCGGGGTCAGTTCTCTGCAGCTCATGGAAGCTCAGAGCAGGCAGGGCCTGCCCAGGGTCACAGGGCTGGGTGCGCGGGACCCAGGATCCAGACCCGGGACCGCCGTGACCGCCAGCGCAGTGACCGAGCAGCTGGGCGGAGGAGCCTGGGTGACGCAGGCCTCTCTGGAATCCCGACCTCGTAGGAAAACATTTCCAAGAGCCTCCTTCGTCCTCCTCCTCCACCTCCCTCACACGGTGGTCCCCACGCCCCTGCCGTCCCACCCCGCCAGCCCACGCATTTGCCCTGCGGCTTCCTCCCTTCCCTGCCCCTCTAAACTCCTCTGCCTGGGCTCCCCCACCCCAAAGTCAGGACACGCGACTCCCGTTCTCGGTCCAAGCGCTTTCCCGTGGGACGGTCAGGTCCGCTGAGCCAGCCCCACCACACTGGAGGTTCTCCATGCCCGCGTGGCCCTGGGCCTCAGTTTCCCTCTCTGTTAACTGAGACTTAGGCCAAATACCATCCCACACTGACGGCTGTGGGATTCTGTGCAGGAATCCCAGGCTGGCACAAGAGCTCCCAGAGCACCCGACCAAGTGCCACAGAGAAGGGGTGGGGCCTCGAGAGGGTCGCCCACAGGCCTCGGGCGGGTGGCTCCTCCGCCTGCCCCAGTCAGGGTGCAACAGGGCAAACGGCCGTGGGGTGTCGCCCCAGTGCAGCAGCAGCTTCCAGGTGGTGTCGGGGGCTTTTCTGACTTCTTGTATTAATATTAGCTATTGATCATCGTGTAATGAGTTTCCCCAAAATTCACAGCTTACAACAGCAGCGAGCATTTACTATCCGCGGCGTTTCTGTGGGTGGGGGATTCAGGAGCAGCTCGGCGGAGGTTCTGGCTCACAGTGTCTCGAGGGTCCCGGCCAAGGTGTCGGCGGGGCTGCCGGCCCCTGAGGGCTGCACCGGGGCCGTGGGGGCAGCGCAGGGTGTCTGTCCCTCCTGGCCGTGGCGGCCTTTGTGCTGAGCCCTGGGTCCCCACTGGTCTCCGCCCGCATGGCCCACTCCCCCTGAGGGCCGTGGTCAGGCGCGTTGGCACCCAGAGAACCTCGCTTCCGCGGGGCACAGGGAGGGCTAAAAATTTAACAACAAATCAAAGGAAGAACTTTCAAAGAGAATAAAAACGGGCAAAAGAAGCCAGGCACGGAAGAGGACGTGCCGTATGGTTCCGCTTACGTGAACTTGCAGGACGGGCAAGTCCAATCTCTGGCGAGAGAAACCGCAGCAGTGGCATCTGTGTGGGGGGCGGAGGGGCGTGTGGGAAACAGAGGGCACACGGGGTGCCGGGCGGCTCTGCACCGGGTGTGGTGGCCGCGCAGCCGCGTGCACGTGTGCAGCTGCACAGGCTGCGCACTGACCATGCGTGCGCTTTGCCGTCTGAGTGGTACACCCTCCTTGGAATGAAACGGCAACCACAAAAACATTAAAATCACAGCGTTTCTAGGCGCGCCAGCCTCAGGGCAAGGGTATGGACCGCGGTTTGCACGTTTCTTTCCACCAAGCCCTCCGCCCGAGCTGCCAGGGAAACCGCGGGCAGCCCAGTCTCTCCGCGCCCTCGCCAGCACCGGGGCTTGTTATGTTAAGAAATTATAGGTCTGCTGATTTTTTTAACCATGCATTTCCTTTTTTATCCCTCTGCAATGTCTTCTTTAGCACAGACAAGGACCAGCCTTCAAGTGAGTACTCTCATCATGCAAGGAGATCTCTCCTGCCCGACGCGTGTTAATACAGACACGGAACGACGGGTGTCCTCTCCTCTCCCTCGTGGGCTGCTACTTGCACCTTAAGCATCTGTCCCTGCTTCTGTCTGTCTGTCTGTCTGTCTGTCCGTGGGGCTGGCTCCTCCTCCTCACGGCACTGTCCCTGTGGGCAGTCACAGGGGTGTCCGCTGAGTGTGTGGGCTCTGCAGCCAGGTGGCCTGGGGGGTCCCAACACGACTCCCCCCACTCATTAGGGCAAGTGTCTTCATCTGCCTGTGCCTCAGTCTCCTCATCTGTAAAATGGGACCAATAATGGCGCCCACCCCTTAAACGGGTGGTGAGGGCTGAAGGAGGTAATTGGTGAGTGTGCTCGGCACGCAGTGGGTGGCCGGAGCGAGTGGGCGCTAACGCGGCTTCTGCTCTCGCTCCAGAGCCGTTCGCCAATCGGCCGATCGATCGGCTGCTATTTCTTTCATCCGTCAGGTGGCCTGGCCTTGGTCAGGTGGCCTGGCCAGTCGCTCCATTGTCCTTCCATCCACTCCGTCCACCCCTGTCCACCCCCCATCCACCCACCCATCCATCCACTCCATCCACCCCCCGTCCACCCCCCAACCACCCACCCGTCCATCCACTCCGTCCACCCCCACATCCACCCCCTGTCCATCCACTCCGTCCATCC
>VSMD01093087.1:0-10670 GCA_008750895.1 Mirza zaza
TATGCCCAGATGCCAACTCAGACTAATTAAGTCAGAATCTCTGAGGATAAAGTCAGGGTCCCTGATGAGTAACCTTGCTCTAAATATTACCCCAAAATGTTCATTTCCTTCTATTTCACTTAATTTCCTACTTAGTTTCACATTTGAATACCCAAATAATATCCAGTTTATACTGGTAGCTCAGGTCCTACAACCTATTCTATTCAATTTTTCCCACAAATTTTCTTGCATACAAATTGTTTTTCTTCCCGTTGTTCTCAGAATATTCTAATAACATTCTAACACTAAATCAACCACACAATTTAGAATTTGATTATATGCTTGTCCCACATTGTTTTCTAATAAGAAATTAGGCTCCTTTTTGGCAAAGAATATATTTGTTCATATTTTCTAGATTTCCTAGCACACTCAATAGAATCCTAGGCACAAAAACTATCACTAAAGGCATGTTTGGCAGAAGCTAATGACAAATCCTATTAATACATGCAAACAAATTACCTCATTCACGTGCTTACAATTCACCAGCTTCACTGAGTGTACCTTGATGTTTGAGGTGTCCGGTTGAATGGAATACTCAATTTCTAAGCAGTCACCCTCATAAGGCACAAAACCTAAAATACCCATGGAGAAATCTGAGTGCAATTATCTCTTAACTAGGTCATGTTAAACTTCACAAGTTACTTTGACATTTTAGTATCTTCCAATACCTCCTGCTATTTTGAACATGTTTAAACAAACACATTATAAACATTTCTGTCAGAAAATAAGTTTATAATCCTTTAGGTATTGATCCTCCTCTACTGATTTAATAAAGGGGGAAAAGTGTTAACTGTGCAGCACAGCCAATCTAAGGAAGCAGCACAGGATTTATTAAACAATTGGCCATATTCACAACTCCTTAGCGAGGCAGCCAAGTACACACATAAGAGCACAGGTTTGAACCTGGCTGCCTGCATTTAAATCTTGACACTGCCATTTACTCAGTTTGCAACCTTGGTCAAGGTGCTAAACCTCTGTGACTTGGTTTCTTCATCTATAAAATGAGAAGCACAATAAGAGTCTTCATGATATAGAGTTGCTGTGAGAATTATATGATATATGTAAAACTCATAGAATAATGACTGGCACATAGTAACCACCACATAAGTGTTGACTGGCATTAGTGATACCAGTAGCACTAGGAAATATTGCTCCTATAGAAATAAATTACTTCCCCTAGGTGTTGTGGTCAGGCACTATGCATTTTACAGTTATAAACATGGAGTTCAAACGGAATTAGACAATAAGGAATAAGTTAAGTCACAGAGCAACAAAGCTGAATGGACCTGGAGCAACTGGAAATCTCAAACACTCCAAGTGGGAATGTAAATTGGCATAACCACTCCAGACAACTGGCAGTATAAACACAGTGAAACATTTCTACACCCTAGGACCCAGCATTGTAGAATGACACAAGACACAATGCTAGACCTCTTCTCTCTCTGTGTTAATTTACATGCATTTCTTTCGCATGGGTTACAGCATATCTATGGACTGATAAATCCCAAATGTATATACCTCTAGCTCTAACCAACCTCAGATTCAATTATCCACATGCCTGCACCAATCTGAAATATCCAAAGCTGAGAAATTGCTCTTCTCCTTATTCACCAAATTATGCTTATCTGAGCCGTCTATATCTGAAATTGGCAACACCATCCTTAGTATTGCTGCTCAAACCAAAAATGTTGGAGTTACCTTTCGCTCATCTTTCCTTCACACCAAAGCTCCACTCTGTCAGCCACTACTTTCATCTCTAACTTAAAAATACATCAAGGGTCAAATCAATCCTTAGATCTTCCACTTCTAAAACTTCATTCAAATCTCCATCATCTCTCACCAGGAATATTACAATGTTCCCTGAACCGAGTTCCTGACTCTGCCCTAACCCTATATAGTCTCTTCAAAGCAGACAGAGTGAACATCCTAAAACAAAATTCAGGTCCGAGTCCTGGTTTTACACTCAAGAAAATAAAAAAGTAAGCTGCCCAGCGGGGTTGAGCTAATCATTCCTTTTATACCCAAGCTGCATGACAGCTGCAATGGACCCAAATAGCAAAAGCAAAGTTTATCTTTGGGTGTAAACTATATAATATAACATATCTGCTGATTACAAATAGAATTCAACAACAGATACACATAAACATACACACATACTCACACACAGAGAAAGGTACAAGGCTATCTCCCATCCTAATTTTGAAGCATTTGTAGTATATTAAAAATAGTTTCCCTGTATACTTTAGGATTTTTCACTGATTAGAAATTAAATACTTATATGCATGAAAAATACATTTGGACATTACTGAATAAATTCAACAAGTGAACTCACAATAAATGATAGCAGACATTTTTATAAATATTACCTATCTGTCCCTATATTGCACAGCATTTTCAATTCCAAAGATCCAACTATAATGTTGAAGAACCATTGACTGGAGCCAAGTACATTGTATTATGGAAGTAGTTGTAGTACCAAAATCCTCTAAAAAATTAAGAATTACATTTTTCTAAAAGTGTAAATCATACCTTCAGAAACAATGTCCACAGAGAAATAAATGTTTTTATTAATGTAAATAATATTTTTCTTTATAGAAGTAACATAACCAACTACAACTCTAGTCCCTAGGTCTGATGATACAGCTCCACCAAAATGATCAGGCATAGCATCCACCTGTAAGATGAAGAAACTGTTACTTCCAAAATAACACAAATTTTAAAATGGAAATGTTTGTGATTAAATCATTGATGTTCAAAAAATATTTTAAACAACGTGTTTGAACACTAAGAATATATGTCACATGCCAAATGGATCATAGACATGAGATGATGGTGAAAATCATGCCTGTGTTTCCTGTATTGTTAAAATATATTTTAAAACATTAATTGAACACCAAAGTTTAATGCATACCAGTAATAGATTCAAAGATAAAAAATACTGTTCTTGTCCTCTAGTAATTCCCAATTAAGTGAGAATAAATTCAAAACATATCTGCTCATAAGCAAGTTGTGGTAAAGGATATATAACACGTTCAGAAATGGTTTTTGTGAATTCACAGGAGGGAGAAAATTTCAGACTAAGAGAAAATAAGAGCATTACCTGAAATAAGTCAGATTTGAGCTGGGTTGTGAAAGAAGAGAAAGATGTAACCAGGCAAAGGATGGGGGGCGAGATCAGGAAGACAGGAAAAAGAGAAGTTGGGGAAATAAAGAGCAAAATCATAACATTCACGATACAGACCTGAAGACAGAAGCATAAGATAATGTTTAAAAAACAGCCTCAATCGAGGTACAGTTTCTGAAAATACCAAGTCCAATTTAGGGCTTTAATTTATCTACAATAGAGAGGGATACAAACCTTTTTGCTCATTGGAAGTGTGATAGTCACTATATTATAATTTTTAAAAATTACACAAATAATAAATGTTCATTATAGTAAAAGTACAAAAAAAAAAACAGTTAAGCACAAAGCAAAAAGCAAACACCTATAATTCACATTCCAATACCCTTGACTACATTTTGGTATTAACCCTGATCCCAAGTTTTTTGCTATGCCCAAATATATATGCCCTATTTTAAATGCAGATTAACATTGTATTTACTATTAAAGTATCACATAATGAACACAAACACTTTTAAAAAATGAGAAATCACTGAAAAAGTATTACTAATATGGAATCCCAATAAATGAATATACCACAATTTATTGACCCAAATCCACATTATTAGAAATGTAACTGGTATTCTAACACATTGCGTACTTGCCTGATTTACCTATAGAATAAACTCCTAGGAGTGGAATTTGTTCTTCAAATATTTCTGATGGAAACTTGAGCCATTGAGTTGTAAATCATTTTCCATGGTTTTTTAAATGGCTGAGTTCACTGCTACTCCCACTTCTCAACTGCTGTCTTTGCAGCTGTCAATACCAATATCACGTTTTTTTTTTCCTTTTCATTTACTGTCATACAGGAATGAAGACCAATCTCCCGTCTACGTATCTACCACTACTTTAGAGTCAGTACCCAAATGACGATCCATAGCATGCCCTGACCCCTCTGTTCCTTGATTCCACACTAGTCCACAGACATATTGCAGGCTAAACCTTTGCCCATGGTACCTGTCAAACTCCCACTCTCCTGGTGCAGTTTCTTTTCCTGTACAAACAACACCAACCCAACAGGGAGTGCAGGCAGATTCAAATGCTTCTATGAGAGACATGGCCTTTATACAATAGAGGTAAAGTAGATTATCCAATTAATGGTAAGAGACAACTGGGTAGCCGTGAATGAAATAAGATATGGATCCTTCTTTCAGTCTGCACACTTACATCAAACCCAGGCTGCCTGAATGTTTAGATGTAAATAAACCAATAGCTTTCAGAAGAAAAGCTAAGTGCATATTTGTATGAATTATAAATTGGCTCACACCTGGTAATCCTAGCATTCTGGGAGGCTGAGGTGGGCGGATTGCTCAGGGTCAGGAGTTTGAAACCACCCTGAGCAAGAGCGAGACCCCATCTCTACTATAAATAGGAAGAAATTAATTGGCCAACTAATATATATAGAAAAAATTAGCCGGGCATGGTGGCACATGCCTGTAGTCCCAGAGACTTGGGAGGCTGAGGCAGCAGGATTGATTGAGTCCAGGAGTTTGAGGTTGCTGTGAGCTAGGCTGACACCATGGCACTCACTCTAGCCTGGGCAACAAAGCAAGACTCTGTCTCTAAATAAATAAATAAATAAATTGGAGCTACCCTCTCTAAGGATTCTCCCTGAACACAAAAGCTACATGGACAAGATGGAAATATTTATAGCATATAAATATTAAACAGATGGACAAGGGGCAGAGCAAGATGGTGGAACAGGACTCTCCCATGACTGTCGCCCAGCAGAAACATCAATTTGAATAACTACATGCACGAAAATACCTTCACCTGAACAAAGGATACCAGGTTAGAGTTCACAGTATCTGATTATAGCATAATAGTAAGAAAAGATGCACTGAAGAGGGTAGAAAGGAGAGTTTTCCATTACCCACATCACTCCTCCCCAACCCCCAGCAGCACAGCATGGAGAGAGATACCATACACCAGGAGAAAAGACAGAGAAGTAAGTATAAATTGTTGCCTGGGAACACAATATCAGGTCTGGCATGCTAAAAAGCAGCACTATATAAATGCCCCTAACTCCTAATTGCAAGAGGGTGCCTGCTGACTGAGTCACTAGACTCCCCATGGCACCAGCCAGGAATCTTCAGACACAGCTAAACGGACTCAAGCTCCAGCCTTCATCTCTGCCTGGAAGCTACAGTGGCACTATGTTCAGAATAATCCACATTACCAGGTAGTACTCACTGATGGGGGCTTGGATTCCAGCCTGGCAAGGTGCCTGCCTCAGCAACTATGTGATTCCAGCTTGGTGCAGCGTTTGTTGCTGCAGTCCTGAGCTTACAGTGCCCCCTGGTGCTGCAATGGCTATAGTGTTCACAGGCTTAAGGACCACAATACAGGACCTTCTACTACAGATTTCTTGACAGGCTTATTCCTGAAGGATGTCCCCAGTAAAACCAGACTGCAAAGACTGAAATAAACATCTACTTCTTCAATACACATACATCAACACATGACCACAAGGATCAAGAACAATCAGGAAAACATAACATCTCCAAACCAAAGAAACAAGATAACAATGACCCTAAAGGGAAAGAAATGCATGGATTCTCTGACACATAATTCAAAATATCTGTTTTAAGGATGCTTTAAAAACTTCAAGAAAATACAGAAAAAAATACTTAAAAATTTAGCATAGAGATGGAAATAATAAAAAAATAGCAAACAGAAATCCTGTAGTAGAAATACACTACAAACGGAATGAAAAGTACAACAGAGCATCTCACCAGCAGAATTGATTAAGCAGAAGAAAGAATCTGTGTACTTGAACACAGCGTATTTGAAAATACACAATGAAAAAAAAGAATGAAAAGGAATGAAGAAAGTTTATGCAATATATGCGACAATATCAGAAGGGCCATTGCATGAGTTATTCACATTCAACACAGTAGAAAATGATAAATGGATACAAAGCTTATTTAAAAAATAATATCAGAAAACTTTGCAAATCTGGAGCAAGATATAACTATTTAAGTACAGGAAGGCGTAAGGTCTCCATTCAGATTCAGTGCAAATAAGCCTACTCTAGCATATTCTAATCAAATTGTGAAAGATCAAAGAGAAAGAAAGGATCCTGAAAACAGTAAGAGAAAAGAAGTAAATCACATATAAGGCAGTTTCGTTATGTCTAGCAGCAGACTCCTCAGCAGAAATCTTACAGGCCAGGAGAGAATGAGACAATAACATGCCAGGAAACAGTGGGATGATGTATTCAACGTGCTGGAGGAAAAAAACCCTGCCAACCAAGAATAATGTACTCAGAAATGAAAGGGAGACAAAGACTTTCCCAGACAAACTACACCTGAGAAAGTTATTCATAACCAGAACTGTCATAGAAGAAACACTAAGGACAATTCTTCAAGCAGAAAGAAAAGGACACTAATGAGTAACACAAAAACATCTGAAAGTATACAACTCACTGATAAAAGTAAGTACACAAATTCCCAATACTTGAACAATGTAATGGTGGTATCTAAATCACTTATATCTTTAGCATGATGATTGGAAGAGAAAAGCAGTAAAAATAAAATAACTATAATAATTTGTTAAGGTATATCCAATATAAAAAGTTATAAGTATAAAAATTCAAAATGCGGATGAAGTTAAAGGGTAGAGTGTTTTTATTTTGTAATAAAAGTTAAATTGTTTTGAGCTTAAAATAACCTGTTATAACTATGTTTTTGTAAGCTTCATGCTTACTATGAAGGGAAAAAACCTATAATAGATATATTGAATATAATAAGAAATCAAAACATAGTATTAGACAAAATTTGTTAACTATAATGAAAGATAGTAAGAGAGGAAGAAAGCAAAGGAAGATCTACAAAAGAAGTAGAAAACAATTAACAAAATGATAATAGTAAATTCTTACCTGTCACTAAATACTTTGAATATAAAAGAATTCAATTCTCCAATTAAAATACATAGAATGGTTGAATCGATAAGAAAACAAGACCTAACTTTAAGGTGTCTATAAGAGACACACTTCACCTTAAAGGACACTCATAGACTACAAGTGAAGGGATGAAAAGAGATACTCCATGTAAATGAATACAAAAAGAGAACAGGAATACCTATTTTCTATAAAATAAAATAGACTTTAAATCAAGAACTGTAAAAAGAGAACAAAGAGTTTATTATATAATAATGAAGGGGTCAATTCATAGTAAGAATATAATAATTTAAATATATATGCAATAAACATAAGAGCACCTAAATACATAAAGCAAATACTAATAGATCTAAAGGGAGAAATAGAAAGCAATATAATATAGTAGGGTAATTAGATATCCCCTTTGCAGAAATGGAGAGATCATCCAGACAGAAGATCAACAAAGAAATTTCAGCTTTAAAGTGCACTCTAGATCACATGGACCTAACAAGACATTTATAGAACATTCTATATGACAACTGCAGAAGACATATATCTCTCAAGTGCATATCAGACATTCCCCAGGAGAGATCATATGATAGGCTACACAATAAGTCTTAACAAATTTAAGAAGATTGAAATCATACCAACTATGGATTCTGACTACAATGGTATAACGCTAGAAGTCAAAACCAGGAGGAACTTTACAAAAACATGGAAATTAAATAACATCCTCCTAAATAACCAACGTATCAATAAAGCAATTCAAAGGGAAATTTAAAAATTTATTGAGACAAACAAATATGGAAATACAACATACCAAAACCTTTGAGATACATCAAAAGCAGTTCTAAAAGTGAAGTTTATAACAATGAACACTTATATCAAAAAGAAGAATCATTTAAACAACTTAAGGGTACATCTCAAATACCTAGAAAAACAAGAAAAATTTAACTCAAAATTAGGAGAAGGAGGGAAATAATAAAGATTAGAGCAGAAATAAATGAAATAGAGATGAGAAAATGATATATAAGATAGAAAAAATAGTTGTTTTTTTGTAAAGACAAACAAAATAGACAAACCTTTAGTTATACTAAGAAAAAAGAGAGAAGACTCAAATAAATAAAATAGAAGATAATAAAGGAGACATTAAAACTGATATCACAGAAATAAAGAGGATCATAACAGACTATGAACAAATATATGCCAACAAAGTGGATAACTAGAAGAAATGGATGAATTCGTGGATACATACAACCTACTCACATTGTAATAGCTGTAATGTCCCCATTGTATAAATAGCTCACAGTAAACAAAATTGTTGTACTCTCATTAAAACTTAAAGAAGTTCCAAATAAAATCACGAGGCTGCTTTCCAATTCTCATAGTTGCAAAGATTTCAGAGCAATAATATTTCTACCATTGACAATATATGCAAACAAGCAGTCTCACAGCCTACTGTTGAAAAAATCAAGTAGTACAATATAGCTAAAGGATAATTTGATAATAGCTATTGAAATGGTAAATATTTGGATTGAAGTGATGTTTACAGGACTCTGTAAATCTACAAAAAGTTAATGAATTATACTCTTAAGAGAATTTTGTGGCATGTAAATTATACCTCAATAAAGCTATTTTTTAAATGTTTAAAATGTAAAAAGTCCAGACTTCACCAGTATACAATATACACATGTAACAGAATTCTAATTGTACCCTCTAAATCTATTAAAATTTTTAAAAAGGAAAAAAGAAGAAAATATAAATAAATAAAATGTTTAAAATGCACATCATTTGATATAGCAATTCCACTGCTGTGAATGCATACTAAAGAAAATGTTGCTTTTTTTACGTGACGAAAGAAAGTGTAGGATTATATGGAGTCTAATAATTATCATTTTAAACTATATTATATAAATACTAGAAGAAGAGATAATTTTTATGTTTTAAAACAAATCAATACATATATTAGAGCAGAAGAACCTTTAACTTCAGGGGAGTGGGACTTCAAATTCCAGTCTACATCTACCCTAGCGGTTACGCTAGAGAAAGGAAAGATTGAAAGCCCACTAGGAGAAGATACAATCCCCAAACTCATGCAAATCTTACTGATTGCTTTCAATCCACCAGATGTTTTATTATCTTCAACAACTGCAGTAACTTTTTGTCCAACTATTAGAGGCACATTGCCAGTCACAACATCACTACTGAAGTAGATCGACTCATCAATCAAGCCGTAATCACAAAAGAAACTTGTCACAACTCCTTGCACAGTTTTCAACTCGATGTCATCTATGAGATAGGTAAACAAAGGTCACATTAGTTAATCTCAAATGCAAACATTCGTTACAAATAAGTCCTACACTGACTCTGTGTGGGCATACTTATTAACTTTTCTATCTATTAACTTTTAACTATTTTCTATTAACTTCACCTGTCAATGGAGGACAATTACAATTTCTGCTTAATAGGGTTGTGAATATTAACAGACACATAAATGTCAAGTGTCCAGAGCCGTGAGTGCATTGCACAAGTTAAGAGTGTAAATGTTAGCTGCTATCATCATATCTACATATAGTCTTTAAGCTTCCACTAGTATTATACCCCTTCATCATTAACACCAACGTAATAGTGGCAGGTTCTACAGACTTTTTTTTTGAGACAAGGTCTCACTCTGTTGCCTGGGCTACAGAGAAGTCAGTGAGGTCATCATACCTCACTGAATCCTCAAATTCCTGGTCTCAAGTGATCCTCCTGCCTCAGCCTCCCAAGTAGCACGGACTACAGGCTCACACCACGTCCCGACAATTTTCTTCTTCTTCTTCTTTTGTAGAGATAGGGCCTCCCTATGTTGATCAAGCTGATCTCAAACTCCTGGGCTGCAGCGATCCTCCCCCCTGAGCATCTCAAAGTGCTAAGATTCCAGGTGTGAGCCACTGCTCCCCATAAGATTCTCAACAATTCATCAGAAAAAGCACGAAAATATATTTGGAGATTTAAAGTTACTCTGCAACTGTATCCACTTTTTTTCTTTTCTTTTCTTTTAGTTCTGCACAAGCATATGTGGTAAGTCATATTTTGGGATCTCACCCCTGTAGTCTTCCTGCACAACGAGTTCCCTGCCCTCCTACGGGACCAGACATAAGAACCTTCCCCCTGGATTCAAATACATGCCCATTTGGGATACAAGAACAAAGTGTCTCTCAAATTGGGGAGGCTCATGCCTACTGGAAATATATATAAGTGGGCGCCTGTTGCACCACCTTGTGGGGAAACGCAGAGGCAGCACATCCCCCAGAGCCTTCTCTGTCAACGCCTCCCTGCTCTGGACCTACATGAGAGTTTGGGGCTCAGGTCCGTGGAGACCTAGCTCTCAGGGACTCGGGATGCTCCCCCATGTACACACACAAGATGGAGCCACCCCCGCATGCAGCGCTGGCCTGAGTGCCCACAGCCTCAGGGGAGGGGTGAGGAGAGCCCCTAGGGTGAGGCAGCTTGCTTGGGGGACAAGGGAACACACAGAGAGTACCTTGTGGGAGCCCTGGCTGCTGCATGCACTCTTCCTCGGCGGGGTCCGCCTTCATCCGGAAG
>VSMD01093099.1:0-19517 GCA_008750895.1 Mirza zaza
CCCCGCGGCGCCCCCGCCTCCCCACCTGCCGTCGCCCCCTCGGGCTCCCCCGGCCACGCGGGCTGGTGAGAGCAGAACCTCGGTCCCGTTAGCGGAATGACCGACTCGCTGCGCGTGTGTGAGACTGTGTGTGCTTTATCTTGCCTGAAACCTCAGACCTACGACTCTATTAGCCATACTCATGGTATATCTATTTTCCTTTCCTGATAGTTTTAATTTTTATTTTATGGTTTAAAATTATAGGTAGATCCTATTATAAGCTGCCATAAATTCTTTGAAGTTAAAATTTCTAAATAGACAAGAGAAACACGTGGCTCAATTTGTGTTTAACTCAAAAGGCCATTTCAAAGGAATGATTATGTAAATGTTGGTCAAAATTGTGCAAAAATATGTAGTCACTTAGCTCTGAATCTGAGTGTGTGAATGAGTGATACAAAGCTAGGAAGGGGAAAGCTACAAGATGTTATGTACTTGATAAACACAACATCGCCTGACCATGCATGCCTACCGTAACATTCTAGAAATGTGTACTGAAAATGAAAATAGACGAAGCATTCAGATGATGGAGGTGTAGGTGGATTTCTTTCTTTTTAATATGTTTTGATAGTATTACAGTGAACACAAACCGGAAGGAGTGCCAGAGCTCTCAGTAATACAATTCTGTGTTCTCCGTGTCTAATTTGTTAGATGTGGTCTTGGTACTCTACTGCTGTGAATTAAGCCATTTCAAAACCTAGTGACTTAGAACAGCGATGATTTGCCATTTCCAGTGCCTGGTCGCCCTGCTGTGCCCCACAGGCTGTCAGACTGGTGTCTCGTGAAGCCACAGTGGACAGCAGCTGGGCTGAGCAGGGCTCCGGACACAGCCCTCCCACTGAGCGTGCCCCCACAGAACCCAGCGTTTCATCCCGAGCTTCCTGACCGCACAGCAGCTGGCTCTCCCCAGAGCACAGAAGCAGTGACAGCACTGCCTTGGAAGCCACACAAGGTCACTTCTGCCATCTCAGACTTGAGGGGGTAGGAAAGAGACCCCACCTCTTGAGGGGAGGAGAGACAAGCCTTGTGCAAACTTGTGCAAGGCAGGAGATGCAGTTCTGGGCATCTGGTAACAGTCTGCCACAGTGACATTTCCTTCCTGAAGTTGCAGAGTCGCCCATTTGAAGGCGCTCTTGCTTAGCAGGCAGCCTAGTGAGTAGCCCCTAAGTACAGTGTTTCTGAGTGCTCCTTTTAAATACCTCCATTAAAATGAACACCAAAATGAGCAGCGGGGTCTGGAGCAGGTGCGAGGGTGACCTGAGGCACAGCCAGATGCAGTGAGCCTGGCTGCCCAGGGACTGTACCTGGTCTGCCCACCAGGGCTCCTGAACCTTGACCACAGCACCCCACAGGGCCATGATCCATTTCTCTCTCTTTGCAGTATTACCTGGAGGTTTTATTTTTTACACTGGAAGTTCATAAAAATTATTTTTAGTGTAGTTATTTTTATTGTTGTAAATATACATAACATAAAATTTGCCCTCTTACCCATTTTAAGTGTACAGTTCTATGACATTAAAACCATTCACACTGTTGTGCAGCCAGCACCACCATCCATCTCCAGAACATTCTCCTCTTCCCCAACTGAAACTCTGTACTCACTGAACACTAACTCTCCATCCCTCCTCCCATACCCCCTGGCAACATTGTTCTGCGCTCTGAGTTCGACTAGGGACCTCAAGTGAGAAGACTCACGGGTATTTGTCCTTTTGTGTCTAGCTTATTTCACTTTGCATAGTGTCTTCAGGGTCCATCTGTGTGGTAGCATGTGCCAGAATTCCATTCCTTTTTAAGGCTGAATGATATCCCACTGTATATATAGACCACATTTTGTTTATCCATTCATCCATCAGGGGCAATCGGGTTGTTTCCACCTTTTGACTATTGTAGATAATGCTTCTGTGGACATAGGTGTGCAAATATTAAAGCAATTTTAAAAGATAATTCCAACAATAGTTATTGGGCATCTGCTGTGTGCCAGCTGTGCTGGGCATTGGGGCTGCAACAAACAAGACTACAAGATAATTGTCAAGACAAGAGTAATGGGGTGCCCTGTAGGCACATTGGTTAGACCCCACCCAGCCTCCAAAAAAAAGGCTTTCCAGATTGTATGACTTGGAACCTGAAATCGGAAGAGTGAGCTCAGCACAGGGTGTGGGGAGCAGACCAGAGCAGACAGGGTGGGCCAGAGGAGGAAAGAGGTGGGGCTGGCAGGCAGCCACACCAGAGAGCCATGCAGAAGCCAGAGGGGACTGTGCAGGCCCTGTGAGCCTGTTATCAAGTTTGGGTTTATTTTTAAAAATCACAGGAAGTCAATGAAACATTTCCAGTAGGGAAGTGATAGAATCTAGTCTATGTTTCACACCATCAGCCCGGCTGTGGTGACAGCAGATTGCACTGGCTGAAGGCAGAAGGCCAGACAGGGAGCTATTCATGCTAAGCCGTCCAGGACGGAAGCCTGAACAAATCAGACCATGGGGAAGGCAGACAAGGCAATCTGGCAGCTGACTGCATGTAGGAAGCGTGGGGAAGTAGGCATAGAGAAAGGAAAACACAGGTAGTTATTAAACAGTTTAATAACTGTTTAATAACAGTTTAATAACAGCATAAATCGAGGTGCAACAAAATACTGATGTTATCGAGCAGGGGTCTGGTGTTAATGTCAGTCCTTCTCCAAGGACTGGGCTTCTTCTCTGTCTTGGGCTGCTCAGATCTTTCTTGTGAGCCTGGTTTGCCAAGACGGGCTTGACCTCCTTCATGGCCTACATCAAAAGAGCCACTCTCAGAGCACAATCTGTGTCCCGCCATCCTCAAGATAGTTTGTTCTGAACTTAATTTCCCCCACCTGGTGCAAAACTCATGTGTTGAAGTTCTAACCTCTAACCTGACTGTTTGGAGACAGGGCCCATGAGGAGGTAATGAAGGTTAAGTGAGGTGGTGAGTGCAGTGCCCTAATCTGATGGCACTGGTGTCCATACAAGAAGGGGAAGAAACACCACAGATCTCTTTCTCCACGTGTGCATGAAGAGGCCACTCAAGGACACAGCAGGGCACCCATCTTCTGCAAGCTAGGAAGAGAGGCCTCAGCAGAAACCAGCCCTGCCTGCACCTTGGTCTTCGACTTCCAGCCTCCAGAGCTATCGTGTAAGCTGCCCAGTCTGTGGATCTTGTTACAGCAGCACAAGCAGATGCATACACAGTCCTAAGAGGTCATTATCATCTGCTGGAGCCTGCCGGTGTTGGGAGGCACCTGGAGTTAGGGGGCGAGGCTGAGAGATGAAGAGACAACAAAAAGATGGGGACGGGAGGACGGAGTCCTTGCTGACTGCCATGCCTCGTTTATTTCAGTTGCTATATTTACAGATAAGAACAAAGGAGAAGTGAAATGCAAAGGAACAGGTGGTACATGTCTTCATTAAACCAGAAAACACATCAGTTCTTGTTTTTTCTCAGCCATGCATCACTTCGATAGCCCTTTCCTTGCTTAAGCAGCTTTCTAGTCCACAACTGGACTTTCTTCTGATATCAAAAAAGCTACAAATACTCAACTATGATCACTCAGACAGTTCAAGGAAAAGAGTACCCAAGCGTAATTAACAATCCCGGGAAGGGAGAGTGCAGGACCTGGGGGGGTGGGTATAAGCTACGAGGGCTGTGTGCACAGGATTACTTCAGTGACCTTCTATCACTGCTACTGCTATCTCCAGCACCCTCCGTGAGCTGGAAGAAAGGCCAAGAATGTCAGAGCTCTGAGTTAAGGCGCCAGCTGCTATGTCTCAAGGACCCCAGTGTTCCGGGCAGCAACCGCACTTTTAACTCTCCCGTGTCTGGGACAGCTCCTGACAATCATCCCCATCTACAGATGAAGAAACTGAGGCTCAGAGGCTCAAATTCTATTTCTAAAACTCTGTCGGTCTGCTTTACAGCTTGCCGTGCAGATCCACAAAACCATGGAAGTTCAGGGCCCACTCTGAAAAATGCGCCCAGTCTCAGAGGTGCTGCAATCCACTATGCTTCTCCGTCCTCCCGCAGTAGCTCTAGGGGATGTGAGCCGGCTGCAGACCTTGCAGCAGGAAAAGAGCCTCCTCTTGGCCATCCAGGATTCCGCAAGACTACCTCACCTCCCAGGTGCGGCAAGTGCCTCTTGCTGTGACTGTACTGCAGGTAGGTGTGCAAAGGAGCCTGTTTTGCTTTGATCCTAGTTATTTCCATAGATACTCCCTAAGCTTCCAGGATCCTGGTTTTCAGTATAGCTGGACATTGGCCCTACTGAAGCAATTTCTGAAGTTTTAGTTTGAACCAGATGAAATTATTTTTATTGGTCAAAATTGGTCAACTATCAGAAACATCATGTAGATCAACCTAACAAATACACTTGGCCCTCCAATCCTGCCCTTCACTCTCCTTCAGTAACCTCAGGGCAACCAGGACTTTCAGCGGCCCCCCATCACCCCAGACCTCCTGGAGACCTCCTCCCACCCGCCCTGGCACTGTCCCACTCTGGACAGGGCCAGAGGCCTGGGAGAGAAGTCCATGAAGGAAGAAAGATGAAATGGTCAGAAAGGTAGGAGGAGAGTGTCGGGGCTCAGAACTCAATACCCCAAAATATGGTACCTTGGCATACCAAATATTTTAACCTGAAGGAAATTAAGAAACCTCAGAAGCAAGGTCACTCTGACTTCTGCCCTTCTCCCAGGAAGCTTGGTCATAAAGGAATTCTTGACCTACCTTGCCTGGAAATCAGTCATAAGACCCTCACTCCAGAGGGTCCTGCCTACACCCACAGCCAGAAGAACTGGGGCCAGCACAACAGCGTGTTTATGCAGAAGAGAAAGGGGGGAAGTTGTCCGTCTGCATTCTGGGTGCCCCTGTGAAGGCCTTGCAAAAGCACCAGGATGCGAGGCCAGGGCCAGGCCTTACCCTCAGGACCAGCAGGTTGCAGGAAGCCCACACCAGGTGTGCGTACAGCAGGCAGAGGGCAGAAAGCAGTGCTCCCTGGCCTCTGGGCCCAGGGCTGCGATCAGAGCAGGTGCCTCAGGGGACAGCTCCTCACTGCGTCACACCAGAGGCCAGCACAGAAGTGGGGAACGACCGCCATAAAGCAGCCGGCCAGAAAGCGGGTGAACACTTGAGGGTGTGGGATACTGGCACTAGTTTGCAGAGTCAGCATAGGGACCTACCTGCAGGGTTGGGGGGTGCCCCATGGAGACCCCCAAGTCTCCCACCCATCTGAGCAGTCAGCACTCCTCAATGCCACCCGTCAAAGACACAGAGAGGCAGGGTTAGTAACGCCAGTCGAGGTTAGCACTTTACTCTCTTCTCTGAGGTGTCCCCGGGGCCTAGAAGACCTAGGTAAGTAAGTAAATAAGTAACAACCCACTTTGGCCAAGAAAGGTGTTTAAGATGGTCATAGTGCCCTCTCTCTAATTAAATACAACCATGCCACATGTTGCCCTAGGACCAGACCAGGTTGCCGAGACCCAAGACTATGACAAGTGTGTGCTCTGCCAAATGAGAGCCCAGATGGGAGGCCCAGTCATTTCAGAAGCAGCTGCCAAGAGGAAATTCAAACCAGATGTCTACAGAAATCCCAGGCCGACCCAGGGGACAGCGTGGTGCACGGGGCCTAGACAAGCCAGGACTGGGCCATCGAGGAGCATCCTGAGGTGAGAGGGAGGAGTCATGGTGAGACCGTGAAGAGCTGACCAGTACCCCACACTAGAGATCAAGAAGTGGGGGGGTCCTACCCAGCTAGGGAACTGAGCCACAGAAACGCTCAGGCAGATCCTGGTTTATAAGTAATCGGGACGTTGAAGGCATGTCACTGTGCTGCCCTGATCCAACATGGAGAGGTGGAGCAGGGGTGGTGCCAGGACACTCCTGGACACGGTATTCCCCTGCGATGCACCAGCCAACGAGGACAGGACCCAATGGGCCCTCACTGGCCAGTGGCTGATGTACAGGTCTCACACTGATGCACTAGGTGCGAGCAATATGCCAGAACCACACAGTACACATGCAGACAACAGACCACAATTGGGAGAGACCATTTGCAAGTCACAGCATCATTGTCTTGTTTGAGTGAGTACTGCTGCTACTGTGGGGCCTTGCCAACAACCACATCTTGGCACGTGGAAATTGCAACCACTGCTTTGATTGAGGACCTCAATTCACCACCCTTGAGGGGTGGAATTGGCCCTCTGTCAGGACACAATCTGGAGTTTCTCTCCATTATACTGTGAATAAAAGATGAAATACTTCCAGCACTGCCAATACACTCCCACCCCCAGACTAAGCCAAGACACACGCTTCCTAGAGAGAGTAGGAGGAACACACGTGAGCAGGTAAGAGGGACATATCCTCAATTCAACTTTCCCTTAGTGGCCTTCAAGATGGAGGGGTGGATGTGGGCTAAATGTGACATTAGTCTATTAAGAACTTTTTCAATTCAGCAGCAGTGACTCTGAGTGTGTGAAGCTGGAGCCCAGCAACCCATCTGAGAGAAGAGTACACTCTGGACAACTCTAAGCATCCCGTAACCTCAGAGTCACCTTCCCTCAAGAATGGTTTAGGAACATCTTGACATCCAGCCCCACCAAGAGAAGGATGGTGGGAGGTGCCAACAATCAACAAAGCTGACACTAGTTAAAGTGATAAGGACAGATTTTAACCAGTAATGCACTATTGTATTATTGTGTGCACTGAACTCAACTTGAGGGGTGCAGAGGTACTGGACGTTTTAGAGGGAGAATGAGAGAGTGACGAGGGGAGGAAATGAAAAAATGCAAAACATGGGAAGAGGGTGGCGGGTGTGAAACCCCATCTGGGTGTGTTAACGGGCACTTTTTTTTTTTTTAACAAAATTTTTTTTCTTCTCCTTATATTTTTTTTTACTTATTTTTTCTTTTTCACCTGGAAGTCCTTAACGTTTCTCCAAACGGGCACTTATTGAAGTTGGGGCCCTACCCTCCCACAGAGGCTGGAAGGTGGGGCTCTGTCTTCAGATGGTGTCTGGAACAAACCAGATTCCCTGATGGCCTTGAGCTTTCTCAGGTGGGAACTTTGAGGAGGGGCTGCCTAGGGCTATCCTAGGGACACAGCCTGGAGCTGTTAGAGATTATGGTGGTGTTCATTCCAGTGTTCATAGGCCAATGTATGTCCTTCCTCATCTTGTTGTCTAGTTCCATACTAAAAAACAGAAGAAGAAAAAAAGGAAGAGAAGGAAGGAAGGAACCTCTTCTGGGACCTCACATACAGGTGCTTATGCTGTGCACTGCATAAAGCCAAGGATGCCATTATTTAGACTAAAATATTGACGGCATTTCCTGGAATTGTGCTATGTGGAGGCCCTGACTTCAAGTACATCCAGTGGTCACAGTCACAGTCCCAAACCCAGATCAGCAGACAGTCCATCTGGTTCTATGCAGGTGAGAGTCATGTGACCAACCCTGAATTCAGGCTGCGCAGAGAAGAGGCCAAAGGGGCTCTAAGACTGGGAGAAAAATGGGGCATTTGAGGGACTAAAGACCTCCAGGAGGCCCATGAATAGGGGCAGTGACAGTGTGAGAACAGGAAGGGGCAGTTACAGTGTGAGAACAGGAGGAGTTCTGCCATCTTCCTCAGAACTGCCCTTTAGACTTCCTTCTCATGCACGCAAAAGCCCTGCTCCATGACCTTGGGTAAATTACAGTCACACACCACATACAGACGTTTCGGACAAGAAGCGCCTTCATACACAATGATGCTCCCATATGGATCTTAATACCGTATTTTCACTGTACCTTTTCTACATTTAGACATGCTTAGATACACAAGTAAGTACCGTTGTGCTGCACTTCATTCTATTCAATCCAGAGACGTGCTGTACAAGTCCCTAGCCAGGAACGGCAGCCTCCGCCACACAGCCTGGGCATATAGCAGCCCGCACCATCTAGGTGTGTGTGCCTCTATGGTGTTCACGTGACGGGCTATGCCAAGCAGCCTGGGCATGTGGCGGGCTGTACCCCCCAGGGCTGTGTGAGTGCCCTCTATGGTGTTCACACAACTACGAGGTCGCCTAGCGTAGCATTTCTCAGAACATATCCTGTTGTTAAGCTACATGTGACCTCAATCTCCTTGGGCTTGTCTCCTCCTCTGTAAAATACCCACCTTACAGGGGTTGTGAGGATTCAACCGGACAGCCTGGTAAAGCCCGGGCTTCCTGGGTTGGTGCTTGGCATATTCTGGTTTCCTCCCTCCCCTTTCACCTGGGCTGCAGATGTCCTCAGCTTATCTGCAAAGCTGCTCTGACCAAACAGGGAACTGCCGTCTGGGGCAGAAAACAGGGACAGAGCACTCGAGCACCGCGGGTGGCAGAAGGCGGAGGAAAGGGGTCCTACTGCCCAGAGCTCCACTCGGAACTGCGAGGGGGTCACCCTGCCACCCCTACAAGCCACCTCCCTGGAACCTGCTCTCTTAAGATTTTTAAGATTCATGAGGTCTGCTTTGTGCCCCCCAAACACCCTTGCTTCCTTTGGGATCTGGCTTCAATCCCACCTCCGCACCGGGGCTGTGCTCTCAGGGGCCACACGGCCCTCCACGCCTCCACCCTGTGCCTCTTGCGTTTCAGGCCCCAGCTGGCTTGGCTCAAGGAGCTCAGCAGATCTTTGTGGACTCCCACGGTGGCCTTCCCTCTCCACAAGCTCCTGCCAGCTCCCGTGCCACCACCCCCAAATGACCCAATCACACTGGAGTCCTGGCATTCCCTGAAAGAATTCCATGCCTTTCCTTTGCCTGAATGCCCTTCTCTCCTGTCTGTCCACAGTGTCACTGCTCAGCACCCTTCTCAAAAGCTGTGTCATCAAAAAGCCCTACAGATTCCAACAGAGGGAACTGCCCTCACTCCCACTCCTCAAACCACTTTGATTGTGAAATGGGCTTTATTTTTAAGTTTTTATCTTAGCAACTAACAACAGAACTCTTCTTTAAAAGGTATTTAAGGTCGGGCGTGTGGCTCACACCTGTAATCCTAGCACTCTGGGAGGCCGAAGTGAGTGGATCACTCAAGGTTGGGAGTTCAAAATCAGCTTGAGCAAGAGCGAGACCCCCATTTCTACTATAAATAGAAAGACATTAATTGGCCAACTAAAAATATATAGAAAAATTAGCTGGATATAGTGACACATGCCTGTAGTCCCAGCTACTCGGGAGGCTGAGGCAGCAGCATTGCTTGAGCCCAGGAGTTTGAGGTTGCTGTGAGCTAGGCTGACGCCACGGCACTCTGGCCTGGGGAACAGAGTGAGACTCTGCCTCAAAAAAAAAAAAAAAAAAAGGTATTTAATATCTATGTTTGGGGAAAATATACTAATAAGCTTGGTTACCTGGGTTTTCTAGGCATTTCAAACTATAGTCATAAATCTAATGTATCTTACTTTCTCATCAAACTCCTAATAAGACAGGCTTACATTTCTTTCCAGCAAAACCATCCTAAGCATTTAAATTCCTTTCCCAGACTTTGTTAAATCTTAATTTAAAGATTCCATAAATCAGGCTGGGCATGATAGCTCACGCTTGTAATTTTAGCATTTTGGGAGGCTGAGGCTGGAGGATCTCTTGAGGCCAGGAGTTCTAGACTAGTCTGGGCAACCTAGGGAAATCCTATCTCAACAAAAAAGATTTTTTTAAATTAGCAGGGTGTGGTGCTGCAAACTTGTAGTCCCATCTACTCAGGGGGCTGAGGCAGGAGGAACCGTTTGAGCCCAAGAGTTGGAGGTTGCAGTAAGCTGTGATGACATCACTGCACTCTAGCCTGAATGACAGAGCAAGACCCTATCTCAAAAAGGAAGGAAGGAAGAGAGGAAGGGAGGAAGGGAGGAAGGGAGGGAGGGAGGGAGGGAGAGGATTCTATAATCAAATTATTTGAAGAATCTCAGTACTGATTACAAAAGTAAATTCTTTTATACATTTTGAATTATCTGAATCTATCATTCGACTTTTCACATTTTTCAAAATAAGTCATAAGATAATATCAAATTAATATTGATTTTAAGTGTTTCAAATTAATATCTTAAGCGTAATATGCCAGACTCTCTAATATGGCATTCTCCTAAATATTTCAAATGCCTTAAAAAACAAGTAATATGTACAAATTACCATGATAATTTCAAGATTTATTTCTAAACCTCACACAAAGCAGCAATATCATGGATTTGGTAGATGTTTTTCTTACCTCTGTGCTGATTTCTGTCCCCTTAATCCTTTTCCATGCTTACCACTCTGGGGAGACCAGGGTCACCGTCTCCATGTGGCTGGGCTGCTCAGTGCAGACTGTGGCTCTGAGCTGGGTCCCAGGTTCCAGTCACAGTCAGGGGTTCTGAATCACAACAGAACAGATGGGGCTGCTTGCAGGATGGGCCCCTTAAGTCACATTAAAACAAGATGTGGCTTTTCTTGGAGTCTTACAGAATGGGACATTTTTAGCCCATGCCTTTCATTGCAAATCAGTGCCTTACATTTTAAAAGCAACCTCTTGGACAACTTCAGCTGCTTAATTTGATAAAACATCATGTACCCTTTTACTCTCTGATGGGATTCTGCAAGGTTTTTTGTTTGTTTGTTCATTCTGGATAACAACTCTTACATTGAAATGCATTTCTCTCTGGTTATTCTTTGTGTATATTTATCTACATTTTATAAAATGGTTATCACACTATTTGTCATGAAGCTTTTACCCTTGAGTTTTTCCTGACATTTTATTGTGAAAATTTTCAAACAGAAAAGTTGAAAAAGTATACAGTGAGCACCCACATACCCACCACCTAGATGCTGCAGTTAACATTAACATTTTATAGTATTTGCTTCATCACAAATCTCTCCTTTTATCTATCCCTCTATCCATTCATCAATCCATCCTTTTTTTTTTTTTTTTTTTCCTGAGACAGAGTCTCACTGTATTGCCTGGGTGAGAGTGCCGTGGCGTCAGCCTAGCTCACTGCAACCTCAAACTCCAGGGCTCAAGCAATCCTCCTGCCTCAGCCTCAGTCCTAGCTGGGACCACAGGCACGTGCCACCATGCCCAGCTAAATTTTTTTTCTATTTTTAGTTGTTGAGCTGATTTCTTTCTATTTATAGTAGAGACGGGATCTCGCTCTTGCTCAGGCTGGTCTTGAACTCCTGAGAAATCCTCCCGCCTCAGCCTCCCAGAATGCTAGGATTACAGGCGTGAGCCACTGCACCCGGCTTCCATCCTTAATTTTATTGCATTTCAAAGTAAGTTGCAGACATCAGTACTCTTAGCACTTTAGCCTGCGTATCCTAACTAGAGTTCAATATTTGTTCATAGTGTTTTTAGAACACTTATGTACATTTTAATGTACAAATTTAGAATGTAACATTAAAGGAGTTCTGACAAACATGTATACCTGTGTAACCTAAACCCCTATAATATATAAAACATCATCATCACTCTAGAAAGTTTCCTCACACCTCAGGTTACAAGATTTAGAAGGAAAAATAACAGGATGCCCAGTTAAATTTGAATTTCGGATAATCAACATATCATTTTTTTTAGTATAATGATGCCCCAACTATTGCATGGGGAATTCTTGTTCTAAGAATTATTCCTTGTTTATCTGAAATTCAAATTTAACTGGGCATCCTGTGGTCTGTCTGGCATCTCTCCTCATCTCCTTCTAGTCAGGGTCCTGGGTCCCTAGTCCTGGGTCCCTTAACCCCTAGATGCATCCACTGTTTTTGTTTTGTTTTGTTTTTGCCATCATAGATTAATTTTGCCTGTTATCCAACTATCTGACTTCATAAATCAGAATCGTAAAGTATGCACTGTTTTGTAAAACACTTCTTTCACCAACATAGCCTTTTTGAGATTCATTCATGCTACTGTGTCTAACAATAGTTATAAATACACCACAGTTTATCCACTTTGCTACTGATGTACACCTGGGCTTTTCCCAGTGTGGCACTATCATAAGTAAAGTTTCTATGGACATTTTTGTGCAAGTCTTTTTCTGGACATGTTTTTTTTGTTTTTTAATCTCCCTCGGGTAAATACCTAGAGTGTAATAGCTAGGTTACAGGACAGACATATGTTCAATTTTCTAAGAAACTGCTCAACCTTTGTCAAAGTAACAACACAATTTTACATTTCCACCAACAATGTATGAAAGCTCATGTTGTTCCAAATCCTTGCCAACATTTGGTGTTTCAGTGTTCTTGATTTTAGCCATGCTGGTAGATGTATAGTGGTTTTTCTTTGTGGTTTTCATTTGCAATTCCTTAATGACTAATGATGTTAAGCCCTTTTTAATGTGCTTCTTGGCCATTTATATATATTAATTTGTGAAGCATCTGTTGAAATATTAATGCCTATTTTTAAAAGTTAATTTTTTTGTTTTTTACTATTAAGGAGTTCCTTATATATTCTGTATATCAATTCTTTGTCAGGCAAAATATTTTTCTCAATCTATGTCTTGCTTTTTTCTTAACAATGTGTTTTGTTTTTTGGTTTTGGGTTTTTGTTTTGTTTTGCTTTGTTTTTTTTTTGAGACAGAGTCTCACTCTGTTGCCCTGGCTAGAGTGCTGTGGCATCAGCCTAGCTCACAGCAACCTCAATCACCTGGGCTCAAGTGATCCTTCTGCCTCAGCCTCACGAGCAGCTGGCACTACAGGCATGCACCACCATGCCCAGCTAATTTTTTCTATATGTATTTTTAGTTGGCCAATTAATGTCTTTCTATTTTTAGTAGAGACAGGGATCTCCCTCTTGCTCAGGCTGGTTTCAAACTCCTGATCTTGAGTGATCCTCCCGCCTCAGCCTCCCAGAGTTCTAGAATTACAGGTGTGAGCCACCATGCCCGGCCTTTAACAATGTGTTTGATGAACAGAAGTTTTTGATTTTTATGAAGTTTAATTTATCATTTATTGCTTCCTGTGTCCTAAGAAACCTTTATCTATGCCCAAGTCACAAAGATATTCTCCTGTGGTTTCTTCTAGAGGTTTTATAGTTTTAGCTTTTATGTTTAGGTCCATAATACATCTTGAATTAATTTTTGTATATAGTGTGAGGTAGGGCTAGCAGTTCATTTTCTATGGAGATACCCAGTTGTTCCAGCACTATTTCTTAAAAAGACCTTCCTTTTCCCATTGGATTGCTTTGACACCTTGTCTAGAACCAAATGGCCATGGTGTGTTTCTATTTCTGGGCTCTCTACTTATTCCATTGGTTCATTCATTGATTCCTATGCCAGTACCACCCAATACACTTTTGATTACTGTAGGTTTAAAATAAGTCTTGAAGTCCAACAACGTAAGTTACCCAATATTATTTTTGTTTTCCAGGACAACTTTAAATATTCTAGATCCTTTGATTTTCCATATAAATTTTAGAATCCGCTTGTCAAGTCCTGTGAAAAAGGCTAGTGGGATATTTTTACATTTTTATTGATAGATAATATATGTACATATTCTGGGGATACATAAGATAATTTAATTAACTCATATAATTCATAAAGATCAAATCAGTATAATTTGGATATCCATCACCTTAAATACTTGTTTTGCCTTTATGGTAGAAACATTCAAATTATTCTTTTCTAGCTATTTTGAAATATATAATAGATTATTGTAAACTATAGTCACCCTACTGCTCTATCAAACACTAGGTCTTATTTCTTCTACCAAACTGTACATTTGTATTTAATCAACCTCTCTTCAACTCCCCTCCCCCACACCCTTTCCACCTTTGGTAACAAGCAATCTACTCTTTACCTTCATGAGATCTACTTTTCTAAGTCCCACATATGAGCAAGAACATGCAATATTTGTCATTCTGTGCTTGGCTCATTCATTTGACATAATGACTTTCTGTTCCATCTATACTTCTGCAAATGACAGGATTTCATTCATTTTTATGGCTGAACAATATTTCATTGTGTATATGTACCACATTTTCTTTATCTGTTCATACACTGATGGGCACTTAGGTTGATTCCATATATTGGCTATTCTGAATAGTGCTGCATTAAACATGGGAATAAAGATATCCCTTTGATATATTGATTTCCTTTCTTTTGGATATATACCCAGTAGTGGGATTGATGGATCATATGTTAGTTCTATTTTTAGCTTTTTGAGGAACTTCCATACTGTTTTCCGTAGTGGCTGTACTAATTTACATTCTCACCAAGAGTGTATGTGTATTTATCTGATGATTAATGATATTGAGCATTTTTAAATATACCTGTTGGCCATTCGTATGTCTTCTTTGGGGAAATGTCTATTTAGATCTTTTACCTATTTTTGTTTGTTTGGTTGTTTTTTATTTATTTATTTTTTGTTTGTTTGTTTTAGAGGTAGGGACTTGCTCTTTTACTCAGGCTGGAGTGTAGTAGTGTGATCATAGCTCACTGTAACTTTGAACTCCTGGATCAAGCAATCCTCTCACCTCAGTCTCCCAAGTAGCTGGAACTACAGACTCACATTACCATGCCTGGCTAATTTTTAAATTTTTTTATAGAGATGAGGTCTTGCTATCTTGCCCAGGCAGGTCTCAAACTCCTGGCCTCAAGCAATCCTCCCATCTTGGCCTCCCACAGTACTGGGATTACAGGTGTGAGCCACCATGTTTAGCCTTTCCCATTTTTTAATTGGATTATTTGGGTTCTGTGAGTGTTTCTTATTTTGCTAGTGAGTTGTTTGGTCTCCTTATATATTTTATTTATTAATCTCTTGTCAGATGGGTAGTTTCCAAATATTTTCTCACATTCTATGAATTGTCTCTTCACTTTGTTGATTGCTTCCTTTGCTGCCCCAGGAGATTTTTGGCTTGATATAATCCCATTTGTCTATTTTTGCTTTGGTTGTGTGGGCTTTTGAGGTCTTACACAAAAATCTTTTGCCCAGATGATCAGCGTTCTGGAGAGTTTCCCAATGTTCTCTTCAGTAGTTTCCTAGTTTCAGGTCTTAGATTTAAGTCTTTAATTCGATTTTTATATATGGCAAGAGATAGGGGTCTAGATTCTTTCTTCTGCATATGGATATCCAGTTTTCCCAGCACCATTTATTGAAGAATCTGTCCTTTCCCCATTATATCTTCTTGACATCTTTGTTGAAAATGAGTTGGCTGTGTAAATGCATGGATTTATATATCTGGGTTCTCTATGTTGTTTCATTGGCCTATGTGCCTATTTTTATACTGGTACCATGCTGATTTGGTTACCATAGCTTTGTAGTATATTTTAAAGTCAGGTAGGATGATGCCTCCAGCTTTGTTTTTTTGCTCAGGACTGCTTTTACTATTCAGGGTCTTTCGTGGTTCTATATAAGTTTTAGAATTGTTTACTCTATTTCTGTGAAGAATGTAATTGGTATCTTAATATGGATTCCAGTAAATCTGTAGATTGCTTTGGGTAGTATTGTTAACAATATTAATTCTTCCAATCCATGAGCATGGAATATCTTTCCATTTTCTTTTTTATGTCCTCCTCAAATTCTTTCATCAGCATGTTACAGTTTTCCTTATATAGATCTTTTCACTTCTTTTAGATTCTTTGTAGCTATTTGTATTTATTTCTTGATTTCTTTTTCAGATTGTTCACTGTTGGCATATGGTTTTTATATATTCATTTTGTATCCTGAAAGTTTACTGAATTTTTTTATCAGTTCTAATTGTTTTTTAGGGGAGTTTTTAGGTTTTTCTTAGTGTGACATCATGTTGTCTGCAAACAAGGCTAATTTGACGTCTTTCTTTCTGATCTGGATGCCCTTTATTTCTTTCTCTTGTCTAGTTACTCTCGCCAGGACTTCAAATATTATGTTGAATAAAAGTGGTAAAAGTGGTCATCCTTGTCTTGTTCTAGATCTTAAAGGAAAGGCTTTTAATATTTCCTTATTCAGTATAACTTTAGCTATGAGTTTGTTATATATGGTCTTTGTTTGTTTGAGGTATATTTCCTCTCTACCCAGTTTGTTGAGGGTTTTTTATCACAAAGGATGTTGAATTTTATCAAATGGTTTTTCAGCATCTATGGAAACAATAATATAGTTTTTGTTCTTGTTTCTGTTAATCTGATGTATCATGTTTATTGATCTGCATATGTTGAATGATCCTTGCACCCCTGGGATGAATCTCACTTGGATCACAGTGAATGATCTTTTTAATGTGTTGTTTGAATTCAGTTTGCTAGTATTTTATTGAGGATTTTTGCATCTATGCTCATCAATGATATTGACCTGTAGTTTTCTTTTTTTGTTTTGTCCTTGTCTGGTTTTGGTATCATAAAATGAGTTTGGAAGTATTCCTTCCTCTTTTTTGAAGCATGTGAGTACAATTGTTATTAGTTCTTTCAATGTTTGGTAGAATTCAGCAGTGAAACCATCAGGTACTGGGCTTTTCTTTCATGGGAGACTCTTTATTACTCCTTTGAGCTCATTACTCATTATTGATTTGTTGAGGCTTTCTATTTCTTCATGGTTCAACTTGGTAGGTTGTATGTGTCCAGGAATTTATCCGTTAATTCTAGATTTTCCAATTTGTTGATATGTAGTTGTTCATAATAATTTCTAATGATTAGTTGTATTTCTGTGGTCTCAATTGTTATGTCTACTTTTTCATTTCTGATTTTATTTATTTAGGTCTCCTTGCTTTTTTTCTTAGTTAAAGGTTTGTTAATTTTGTTTATCTTTTCAAAAAACAAACCTGTTATTTCATTGATCTTCTGTATTGCTTTTTTATCTCTATTTTATTTCTTCTCTGATCTTTATTATTTCTTTCCCTCTGTTAATTCTGGGTTTGATTTGTTCTTGATTTTCTATTTCCTTGAGATACATTATTAATTTATTTCTTTGAAGCCTTTATACTTTTTTGATATAGGTGTTTATTGCTATAAATTTCCTCTTGATACTGCTTTTACTATATCCCATAGACTTTTGTATATTTCCATTTTTATTTATTTCAAGAAATTTTTTAATTTCCCTCTTAATTTCTTTATTGACCCATTGGTCATTAAGGAGCATGTTGTTTAATTTCTATGAGTTTGTGTTTTTTCTGAGGTTCCTCTTATTATTGATTTCTAGTTTTATTCCATGTGGTTAAAGATAGTTGATATGATTTCTGCTTTTCCAAATTTGTTGAGACTTGTTTTGTGGCCTAAGATATGGTCTATTCTGGAGAATGTCCCATGTGCTGGTGAAAAGAATGTGTATTCTGTAGCAATTGGGTGAAATGTTTTGTAACTATCTGTTAGGCCTAAATGATCTAATATGTAGTTTAATTCCATTTCTTTGTTGATTTTCTATCTGGATAAGATGTCCATTACTGAGAGTGGAGTGATGAAGTCTCCTAGTATTATTGTATTGCAGTCTATCCCTCTCTTTAGGTCTATTAATGTTACTTTATATACTTGGGAGTTTCAGTGTTGGGTGCATAAATATTTATACTTGTTATATTTGCTTACCGAATTGGCCCTTTTACCATTATATAGTGACCTTCTTTGTCTCTTTTTACAGTCTTTGGTTTGCAGTCTATTTTATCTGATATAAGCATAGCTACTCCTGCTCTTTTTTGGTTTCCAGTTGCATGGGATATCTTTTCCCACCTCTTTACAGTGTATGTGTGTCTTTATAGGTGAAGTGGGTTTCTTGTAGACAGTATATAATTGGTTCTTGTTTCTTTATCCATTCAGCCACTCTATGCCTTTTACTGTGTTTCCCTGAAAATAAGACCTACCCATAAAATAAGCCCTAGCAGGATTTCTAAGCATTTGTGCAATATAAGCCCTACCCCAAAAATAAGACCTAGTGATGGGCATGGCTATGCAGCGTATCTGCACAACCCATGCATTTCGTGGCAGAGTGATAAAGAAGACGAGCAGCCCTTCTCATCTGCCCCATCATGACAGCTACTATCCCAGAGGTGACCAGAAAGATGCAGGCAGCCCCACCAACAAGGTCAGCTCCCCATGTCAGGTCCCGGCCATCCTGTGCATGCTGCAAGCTGAGGCTTTGAGGGGAAAATAACACATCCCCTGAAAATAAGCCCTAGGGTGTCTTCTTGAGGAAAAATAAATATAAGACCCTGTCTTATTTTCAGGGAAACACGGTAGTAGTAGAATTGAGTCCATTTACATTCAGTGTCATTACTGATAAGTAAGGACTTACTACTGCTAATCTGTTGCTTGTCTTCCAATTGTTTTGTAATTCCTCTCCTCCTTTCTTTCTTACTATCTTTCTTTGGGGGTAAGTGATATTCTCTGGTGGTATGTTTTAATTCATTGCTTTTTAATTTTAGTGAAGCTATTATAGATTTTTTTTGAATTGTGGATACCATGAGACTTACAAAAAACATCTTATAGGTATAAAAAGTTATTTTAAAGAGATGGCAACTTACCTTAGATCACAAAGAAAAAAACTGAAACAAAGAAAAAATGAAAAAAATTCTATACTTTAACTCCATCCTCCCACATTTTGACTTTATTTCCTTTCTCTCTCTCTTTCATGCTCTCTCTCTCCCCCTCCCCCCCCTCTCTGTATATATATATACACACACACATATATATTTTTGAGACAGGGTCTCACTCTGTTGCCCATGCTGGAGTACAGTGGCCCATTCATAGCTCACAGCAACCTCAAACTCCTGAATGCAATCTTCCACCTCAGCCTGACCAGCTAATGTTTTTTATTTTTATGTTTTAGAGATGAGGTCTCACTATGTTGCCCAGGTTAATCTTTAACTCCTGGCTTCAAGCAATCCTCCTGCCTCAGCCTACCAAGGTTTTGGGATTACAGGCATGAGCCACTACCCCTAGCCACAATTTTATATTTTTATATTGCCCGTCCCTTAAAAGGTTGCTGTAGTATTATTGTTCTTGATAGATTTGTCTTTGGGGCATTATACTAGAGTTATAACTGAATTTCACTTATAACACAATTATAGTATTAGAGTCTTCTTGGTTTGTCCGTATTCTTAATTTTACTAGTGGGTTTTATACCTTCACATGTTTTCTCTTTGCATGTTAGTATTGTTTTCTTTCAGATTGAAAAACTCTCTTTAGCATTTCTTATAAGATGGATCTGGGATGGTGGTGAATTCTCTCCATTTTTGTTTTTCTGGAAAAGACTATCTCTCCTTTGTATTTGAAGCATAGACTTTCTGCATACAGTATTCTTAAATGACAGTTGTTTTCTTTTCTTTTTTTTTTTTTTTTTTTGAGACAGAGTCTCACTTTATTGCCCAGGCTAGAGTGAGTGCCGTGGCGTCAGCCTAGCTCACAGCAACCTCAAACTCCTGGGCTCAAGCAATCCTGCTGCTTCAGCCTCCCAAGTAGCTGGGACTACAGGCATGTGCCACCATGCCGGGCGAATTTTTTCTATATATATTAGTTGGCCAATTAATTTCTTTCTATTTATAGTAGAGATGGGATCTCGCTCTTGCTCAGGCTGGTCTCGAACTCCTGAGCTCAAATGATCCGCCCACCTCGGCCTCCCAGAGA
>VSMD01093103.1:0-41690 GCA_008750895.1 Mirza zaza
GGAAAATGGGCTCCACATCTACTCGCCATCAAATTGGTACTGACTGATTTAAACTTTGGTTTTCAAATGGTGGCAATGCTCACCAGAGATTCGGTGTGTGGGGGGGCACCCAACCTTAGGGATGAGATGAGCATTTTGGAGGGGGAGGGCATACCTCTAACCCTTCTTAGGGAGAGGCAAAGATATACAATGTAACCAAAATGTTAAAAAAAAAAAAAATTTTTAACAGGTGGTGGGCAGGCAGGTGAGGGGAGGAGGAAAGGGGTGTGTGCTTCCATAACGTGTGTGATGTACACCACCAGGGGATTGGACATATCGGGGGGAGGGAGGGGGCAGGGGCAATATTTGTAACCCTAACAATATTTGTACTTCCATAATATGATGAAATAAAATAAAAAAAAAAAAAAAAAAAAAAAGAAGTTTTAAAACTAGTCAAAAAATTTGGAGATAGTTCACCATTTTATTTTGTGGCTTAGTAGTCCATGATATACATATACCACATTTTATTAATCCACTCATGTATTGATGGGTACTTGGGTTTCCACATATTTGCAATTGTGAATTGTGCTGCTATAAACATTTGAGTGCAGATGTCTTTTTTATAGAATGTCTTTTTTTCCTTTAGGTAAATACCCAGTAGTGGGATGAACTACCTCTTGTATTATCCTGGATGGAGCTGGAGCCCATTCCTTTAAGCGAAATATCACAAGAATGGAAAAATAAACACCACATGCACTCACCATTAAATTGGTACTAATTGATCAAAACTTATGTGCACATATGGAAATAACTTTCATTGGGTGACTGACAGTTGGGAGGGGGACGAAGGGGGGGATGGGTAAATTCACACCTAAGGTGTGCAGTGTGCTATGCCTGGAGGATGGGCATGCTTATAGCTCTGACTCGGGCAATGCAAAGGCAATTTATGTAACCAAAGTGTCTGTATCCCCATAATGTTCTGAAATTTTTTTAAAAAACTGGAGATGTAAAGGTTACTAGAGGTACTCCTAAGACTGACTTCAGCAGGGTATTAGAGTATGGAAACATATTACAAGAAATTCAAACCTACAAAGATGGTGTGTGGACCCTCTTTCAGACAATGCGTTGTAAACAGAGAAGAAAAATGAGGTTAAAAAGTTGATTGAGAAGGAATGACCCAGTGAGAGAGATAAAAGAATAACTCCAACCATCTATAATTCCTTAGATTTTGGGTAAATTAATCCCTAATTTAATTTTGGCTTATGGATCTTTGCAGACTTTGCTAACTGCCTAGAATGCACTTTCTTCTATCTCTCCCTCCTTAATGGTGCTAAACACTAGTTTTCTCATTTGTAAATTGAAGCTAATAACACCCACCTTAAATGTTATGAGGAAAATAAATCAGGTTGTGAAAGGGCCTACATGAGTGTCTGTAACATAATATATATAGTAGTAGTATCTTACTGAGAGTTGTATTACATCGAAAAATATAATCCACATAAAACTACCACAAGGCAGTAGGAAAGTACTTATTAATGCTGTCAACATTGGAGAGGCAATGACTGGTGCTAGCATTAGGTTGCTTATCCCCCCAGGGGGAAAAGACCAACCTAAAACAGAGCCTCTGCCAAGGCAGAGAGAGTGAGAAATGGACCAGAGGAAGTGACAGCTCACAGGGGGACTTACGAGTGAGTGGTGGGTGGGTGCAGGGGTAGCTCCTCCCTCGTCCCCATCAGTCCTTCAAAGCACCTCAAATAAGCCTGCACTGTAAGTGAAAACTTAGCCTCAAAATGTGTGTGTCTTGTTCTTCCAAAAATTGGAAAGACTTTAATTTGACCTTCTATTTCTCAAAAGGTTTTGGGAGCAAGAGGAAGGAATATAGGTGGTATAGCTTTCCTACTTAGCTGAGTGACCTTGGACCAGTCATATAACCCCAACAGTTCTTAGTTTACTTCTCTATAAAAACAAAAGGTTGCAACTAAATTTGTGTTCTCCATATTGTTCTCCACGTCGCCCCCTGGGGGACATTTTGGCTGTGTGCGGGAAGTTTTGGTTGTCTCAAGGACTGGGCAATGCTACTGGCATTTATTTAGCAGGTATCAATGGGACACTGGATGTCCTGTAATGCTTCATAGAGTTTGGCACAACCAAGAATTGTCCTCCACGCTGCACAACTTTCTAAAGTACCTCTGACGTACTGAGGTAGGTGAAAACCCTTGTTATAATTAATAAGCCTAGAACTTAACTCTGTTTCACATAAGAAAGCAAAGCATTTTTTGCACAGTTGTAATGTGTACTGGTCCTACTAGTTGGTATTCTAATATCCACCTGTCCCTATTCTCTTATGTTTTTCTTTTTGCTTGTACAAAATGGTTCCTGATCTCCTTTCAAATCTAAATTTATTTACTATAAGTAGTACAAGCCTCTGGCTAATTCAACATGTCTTCTAGTCTGCAGTATGCAACCTGTGAATTTATGTATTGAATATATAATCATAAATTACTCTCATTTTATTTCTCACTTATAGTTAGGACACTTTCAGTTAAGTGTATACTACTTACTGCATGGATTTTGCTTTAGGGTAGATCATAGAGCCAGGGGTGTTACAAAATATTTGTTATAAAAAATGCTCTTGTGTCTAAAAGTTTGAAAGCATTTAAAGACTAACTGCTCTGATGTTTCTATCCCCTCTAAAATTCCGAGACTTACCATTTGTCCACATTATCTTCTGCTGAGGGCAAACTATGGAAAATAAATAGAATATTTTTCTTGTTGTAACATTCTACAGCAGGGGTCCCCAACCTATGGTGAGTTGTATAATTATTACATTATGTATTACAATGGAGTAATAATATAAATAAAGTGCACAATAAATGTAATGCACTTGAATCATCCCAAACCATCCTTCACTTCCTGGTCCGTGGAAAAATTATCTTCCATGAAAAAGGTTCATGGTGTCAAAAAGGTTGGGGACCACTGCTCCACAGCATATTGTATTTAACTTGAATGTACTTTTAAGCAGTGATGGTGATGTGGGAGTTGACCTGTTGCCCCACAAATAGGTATCCAATACTAGAATAATCTGAGTAAATTATAAAGAATAAAGAAAACTAAGTTGAACCACATCCATATCTACTAACGATTTCTTTACACTTTAGCAGGACTCACGCAGGGCATTTCAATTATGCTGATTTTCAATGATCTATAAAGATTACTCTCCTGTTAATAGTTCTCTGAACCTCATGCTTGGCTAGCTTTGCCTCAGCAAGCTTCTACCTCCTGTTCCTGTTGAAAGATTCTTTTTAATTTGTTTTGCCATCAAAAGTGAAAAGTGAAACTATTTTTCAAGAAACACAGAAACTTTCGATAGAGCTGAAATGGCATGTCAAATAAAGACAGCTGAAATAACTTGTGTTTGGTTACTGTCTTTATTTCTCAAGAAAAATAATCACCACCTGGGAGTTGTATGCAATTCTGCAGCATTTGAACAATCCTAGTCATTTATTTTTGTTTCACTTCTGAAAAAATAGCCATGGCAAAAAGTAGATAAGAAATGCATATTTTAAAGAATGAGTATTTCACTCCTGTTTTTTTTTTTTTGCAAAAGATAAGCTTCTTTATTTTTCAATAACTGGATTAAATTTCTATTTTACCCACTCCCACTTCCAACTGATGACACAAAACTTAATTGACTCAGTTCCAAGTGAATTTTGTCAAATTCCGTGACCTCTCAACCACTTTGGGTTTAAAACTTACTTCTAGGATTGTCTCCACCCTTTATCCTGCAGGCTGTAGCATTGGTAGGGAGGGGGCTGTCCATTTCTCTGTCTTGATCTGCTCTATAATGGCCTGTGCCAAAGCCACTGGCAGTTGGTATCTGCTTGGAAGCCACATCCCCTATCAGACTGTCACTGTCTAGAATACCATCCCAGGATGCATTGCCCAGCCATGATACCATGGCTACTTTTGGGTCCTTCTTGCTCTCAGTGTCTCATTCAAGCCACTCTTTACCATCAAGGAAAACATCCAACTGTTTTCCACACACAATGGCAGTCAGAATTCAGATGGGGGCACACTCAGACCCATCTGCATAGGTGCTGCATGCAGCCATCTCTGTTCTATTGGGTTGTCTTGGCATAAGGATGCCTGTATGAGAACAGGCACCTCCCAGGGCAAAAGCCCCCCAAGAGTGGTATTCATCTCCTTTACTGTTGGATCTCCAAATTTAGAGAGGGAGTAGGGATCCTTCATCCCTTGGCCCTGCCCAGGACTTGGCCCATAGGAATAACAGATGAGGCACACACCTTCCTACATCACTGTCTAACTCTCTTGCTTTATCTCCAAGTATCTCTCTTCCACCTCCAAACACCATGGGTACCTACCTAATTTTGATTGGCAAATGAGGAAAAATGATTCTCTCTTTAACTGTCTTCCCCAGATTTTTCCTGTATTATGGGATTTAAAATTTTTAAGAATTTTAATGCCTTTGTTGACACTTTCCTCTTTTTTTATAGGTATGAAGTAAAATGATCTCTCTCATAGATTGCTTATGGCAGTTTGGATGGTACAAACTTTGGGGTTTAGGTTTCATGTGATTTAAACAGTAACTATGTTCCCATGAATCTGGCTTAAGAATATAATCATACACCTGAAAATGTTTTGGCACAAAAATTCTAAGCACCATATTATTTATAATAGTAGCCCAAAATGAAGACCTTCCATGTCCAAAATATAGAGAAGTAGAAAATTACAGAAATTTTCTGTGACATAATAACATGCAAGCATTAGAAATTGTGTTGAATAAGGGGATTAGTTATATACAGATATACTTGTGATATAGAATGCTAAACTTAAAAGGGTAAAGCATCAGGTTTCAAAGACTTGGTATTAAAAAGATTAATATAAAATAACTCATTGATCATTTTTATACCAATTACATGTTAAAATGATAATATTTTGGGTATCTCGGGTCAAATGAAATATAGCAAAATTAATTTCACCTGTTTCTTTTTACATCTAGTAACCATGTTTCCTACAAGATTTAAAATTACACATGTGGCTCAAATTCTATTTCTACAGGACAGCGTAGCTCTAGAAACTGGCATGAGCAGAAGGGTCAATGAACTCTATTGTATTCTAATAATACAGACTGATGCACATAAAGCGAACCATCCCCAATACAAAGATGCTTTCAACAGCTGGTACTTCAGTCTCTCTTAAACGTGTTCTCTTTTCTAAGTTTTCTATGCTCTTCTGAGCACACAGAGTGAGGATTTCTGGTTATTGTGAACCTCTCTTGGCCTCATTACTTGAGCATTTGATGGCATTCCTTGTTGCTCCCCTGTGTCTCTAGGAGCTGGGCAGCAGCCATCGCGGGGGCAACTGAGTCCATGATGAGTAGGCAGAGCAATAGGAAATATTTTAAATACTAATATTAAATATAGATGGCCCCCAAATAAAAACTAATACACGATTATATAAAACAAATTTACCTGATTCATTGTACAGTGATCACTCATGGCATTTTGTTCAAAAGATCTTCAAAGCAAATGCCACAAGTCCTACAAATCTCCTTTAGAAGACAGACTTGTCCCTCTACCTGAGGTGAGGTCGTGGACAGGAGACTCAGCCTTTATCTTTAAAGGACTCTGGCTCTGGAGGACAGAGCTGGGAAAGGAGGCACTTCCTGAGAGGCAGGGACCCAGGTGCTACTGAGTCATGGGGACTCAGACCTAGACTCAAGCCATTTGGACACAGTGGCAAGAGCAATGTGTTGCTCAGCCAATGCTATTGCCTGGGACTTTGACGAAATGATTTCTTGTTGCTGTTGTTTTTCTTAAGGAGAATTGTGCAAGTCAGCAAAACACAGAAAATGAACCTTCCTCTCTGAACCTGATAGAACAAACATTGTGATTAAGAGCACATCAATTCCACTGGCTGTTCTCTACCAACCGGCCAGCAATTCTGCTGGGCTCCTTTTTTAAGGAGTGTACATTTCTGCATTTTGTCTGTTCTAAAGGTTGCTGTTATCGATCAAAAGATGATCTACAAATTATTTAGGTGTTATTTTCAGAAACAATGAGTTCACTTAATTTACAACAAAGTGAGAGTTATAGCTATGCAATGGGAACACGTTAAATTTCTCAAAACTCTACCTTTGCTAAATGATAACTTCACCGCATGCATTTGCCCTCCAGCTTTCTCCAGAGCTGTGTGCCTAACCATATTCACACAGTGTTTACCTGGTCTCTCCAAACTGCCTGCAGGTGGGAAGACTTCAGTTCTTCCAAAGCCCTGCTAAACTTGAACAACATTGCAACTGACTTGGTTTAGTCATTGCTTACTTTTTATCACTTGGTCCTCCCTTCTGCACAGCTGTGTAGTTTTGCCCCAGATCACAGCAATAAAGATTCTTTGAAGCAGCTACCTCAGTCCCCTGCTACCATTCACAAATTTCTAGGCAACATGTGCATGTCAGTTAATGGCTTTTCTTCTCTTGCCTCATCTAAGCCAGAGCTGTCAGTGAGGGGCCATGGGGGTTTGCACACATTGAGATTGAAAGAAAAAGCTCCATTTGTTGCCATGACAGGGAAATGACCTGAAGAGAAAGATCTCCAAGTAGTTAAAGAACCTATCTTCCATGCTGGTGTGAATGGGACTTTCATTTCAAACTCTACTAATGTCAACTGAAAAGAAGTTTAAAGAAGAAACCAAACTAAATAGATCTTCACACTCCCTGGCAAACAGGCAGTTTCCCCAGGGTGAACTTTTGACAATTGTGACTATGAGGGCTTCAGCATGACAAACTATTTTCTGTTATGAGGACTGCTCAGGATATACATAGGCAACTCATCCCAGCACCCTATTGCTGTTGGAGAGTCCAGAGCAAGAAATACATCTTGCTTAGTTAGGGATTTTCTCAACTTGGGCCCCTCAGTGTAGACCCCTGAAAACAGGCTGACTCTCTGAGAAGTCTGTTCTACACAAATTTAGAAGGAATATCTTTCAGATCCTTTGGCCACACAAAGTAATAGGTTCCTCTGTCTTATCCCTGGCCTTATATCCAGGCAGTACCACACACCTGGCTTTCCACTGTAAATCATCTCTACTGGGCTTTCCAGGAAGACTCCGTCTGCCTTCTAAGATTCATTTTCATCTAGCATTCCTCTTGTTCTGCCTTCTCCTTGGACACAGGGATTTACCTTCCCATGTGTTCGTTTGGTTGTCATATGTATGTATGTATTCATTTATTTATTCAATGTATTAGCAATTTATTTATTTCAGAGTATTATGGGGTACAAACGCTTTGGTTACATAAACTGCTTTTGCACTGCCCAAGTCAACACCGAACACTGAAACATTCAGACAAAAAGAGAGAAAAATAACAATAAGTTTTGAATCTTCTTTCTCTGTGCCAACTAGCCCATCTAAACGAAGTTTGATTGCATGCACATTTTTAAAATAACCCCAGCAAGTTCCAGTTACAAACTAACCTAGAGTCCATGAAATGGTGTTGTTAATTAATCAACTATATAGCTGTAACTTGGAATCGCTTCCTAAATTTTAGGATAGCTTTCATCCAAGGGCCAGATTAACTTGAAAGCTTGCTTGAGAATGTTTCAGTGCAGGTGGGCTGCTGCCAGAGTGACTAGGGAGTCCCAGGGAAGGAAACGTGGTCATAATCCCCCAATTTACAAGATATTTCCCTCTCAAATTATACCCACAAATGTTTTACCAATATCATTTTGCTAAATTAAATTGTTGTGCAAGTGCGTAAGCAAAAACGAGAGCTTTCTGAAAAGTCATCATATGAGTAATTGACAAAATTGTAATATGAATTTTATACTAGATAAAAATAGTATATCGATGTTAAATTCTCTAAACTTGATAACTGTACAGTGGTAACTTAAAAGAATATCCTTGACTTGAAGAGAGGAAATAAATGTGGAAAATGTTAAAAATTATTAAAACTTGATAAAGGGAATATAAGGGTCCTGTGTATTAATATTGAAACTTTTCTGCATATTTAAAAGTTATTTTAAAATAAAAAGGTTTGTTTAAAGCCCCAGGTGATTCTAATGACTGGCATTTGGAGATCACAAATAACAGTGTGAATGTCACCTTGAGAAACCTAAAGGGATGCTTTCTCATCTTCTGTCCTGTTACTTTTATAATAGCCCTTGGATGAATAATCAATGTATTATCTGGAATTATCATCCAGATAAACAACCAGGTGGGAATGATGATAGGTATTAAATAACATGAAGAAATTGACCTGCATTTATATTTAGGCTTATGCACAAACTTTCCATGCAATCAATTACTTGTCTTAACACTGTCAGACTTTTCTAAGATAATTGCATGTGCAATAACTATCTGCCTGCATGCTTATTCATTATGACCATATTAATAAGTTAATAATTATAAAAAAGAAACCTCAGAATTCCACAGATAGGTCATATTGCTTCTTATTTCCTATTTCTTTCTCATTAATGATAAAACATTGAAACAAAAGATCTTTGGAAAATATGCGTAACTGAATCGTAATAAGATTCCCCATTTTAATCCCTGTATTTTTTTACTATTTGCTGTGTACCAGAAGCTTTGTCAGGTGTTTTCATGTTGTTTCAGGAAAGGACAGGTTATGCTACTGGGATTAACACCACCAAGATCTCAGCGGTTTGTAACTTGCTCCACTACAGATCCATTGCAGATTGGCAGTTGGGGTTCCACTCACAGCAGTTGTTCAGGGAGCCAGGTTAACAGAGCAGCCACCATCCTGAGCATTGATCATCTTGCCAGAGGGAAAGGGGCCTCTGGAGGATCTTGTGTCAGCCCTAAAATGACACCCATCACTTCCATTCACAGCTCATTGGCCTGAGCAAGTCATGTAGTCCCACCCAGCCAAAAAGAAGCAATGCTACCAAAGACCCGGGAAGTGGACGGTCCCCTTCCAATCTCATTAATGACTATAAAATATGCATTAAATCATTTCTCCTTATCCCTGCCAAGTAGCTCAATGCAGTCGTGACTTTCCTTATCCTCATTTACAGATGGGTAACCAAGGCTTACAGAAATTTAGAAAATTCCCCACAGTTCCACAGAAAAAGAGCCAGAATTTAAACATAGATTAGTGTGATTCCCAAATTTGCGATCATATCCTCAAAGACACACTACGTGGCTGCTCGTCCTCCTTTCTTTAATCTCAGAGAGGGATTTGGTGTATAGTTATGAAGAAGATTCACTCAGAGGTATGGGGACTGATGTGACAGGGGAGGGACAGCTTCCCTGTGAGAAAATACTTTATTATTCCAGCTGGCTAGAGCTGTCCAACTCCTCCCCACCCTTCCACCTCGGCAGTGTTTTCCTCGGCCCGACATCTAGCTGCCAAATTCTGCAGTTCACTCCCACTGCGGGCACACTTCCCTACACCTGCAAGGTCAATTTGCCTTGGCTACTCTCTCAGACAGGCACCCCCAGCCCCTGGTTGGCAGAATTCTTCCCCAGACCCTGACCACACTGATTTGCAGAAGTGTGAGTACAACCAGGTAGGACAGGGTAGGATTCTTTTGTGCTCAGAGCCTATTCACAGCCTGAAATTCTGTGACCCAAGCTTTATCATTTTATGGATAATCTTACCAAACAAAGCTTATCAGTCAGCCGGTATTATGGACAGAATGTTTACATCCCTCCAAAATTCACAAGTTGATATCCTAGCCACCAATGTAAGGGAATTAGGAAGTGGGGCCTTTTGGAGATAATTAGGGCTTGAGGATAGGGCCCTCAGCAGTGGAGTTAGTGTCTTTAAAAAAGGGACACCAAAGAGTTTCTCTCTCCACCATGTGAGGACACAAAGAGAAGTCAGCAGTCCACGATCTGAAAGAGGGTTCTCACCAGAACCCAACAATGCAAGTACCCTTGTCTCGGACTTCCTGCCTCTAGACCTGTGAGAGAGAAATTTCTGTTGTTTATAAGCCACTCAGTTTATGGTATTTTGTTGTAGCAGCCCAAACTGACTGAGATAACACTCAGTGAGCCAGTTGCAAAACAGTGGCCTAGCCCAACATCAGTGGGGTGGGGGGTAATACACTCTGCCCCACCCAGTTGGAGAATTAAGTCAGATGATGAAGAGTGTGCATGGATGTACATTGCCATTAAAAAGAATGAGTAAAGAATTGGAAATGATAATTCAGATTTTGACCTCAATGATACAGGAGATGAAGAAGCTGATGAATAAAATAGCCAAATACAAGAAACATAGGCTGCTTGGAAATGCATGTGCTGACTTAAATTGGGATTCTTGGTGAACAAGGGATAATGAAGAAGCAGATTTTTAGGAAAACTGAATGATCAGAAAGCAAAACAAAGCTTTCGAGAAAAGTCTGGCCTGAGCAAATTACTCTGGAAACAAGCAATCTACTGTTAGAACATTATGTTAGAGAAATTAAAAATCAGGTTTTTAAAATTGTTTTTATTTAAGCATATTATCGGGGTACAATTGTTTAGGTTATGTATATTGCCTTTGCCCCACCTGAGTCAGCACTTCAAGTGTGTCCATCCCCAGACAGCATGCACTGCACCTATTAGGTGTGTCTATACCCATCCCCTTCTCCCCCCCCATCTGCCCAACACCTGATGAATGTTATTACCATATGTGCACTTAAACTAGGGTTTTGTGGCTAGGAGAGCAGAAATTTTAACTGGACAGTAAGTAGTCTAAAAGAAATTCTTCTCATTTTATTTACTTCTAGTACTTTTCTTACATAGTTTAATTAATTCCTTAATAAATACATGTGTGTACCTTTATATGTGTACACATGTGAGTATGTAAGTATGCATGTGCATATGTGTGCATGTGTGTGCTTAAATATGTGTTGAGCACAGATGCTAGTCCTTGTGTACAGGGGTGAACAAGAAAAGAATGGTCTCGTAGGTTAGTTTCCAGTGGGAATTTTAAGCAAGAGAGTAATGCTAGATTTTGAGAGTCTTTGAAGGCTGTGAATTACTATATCAAATTTATCTATGTCTAGCACAGTGCCTTATAAATCCTAAGTGCTCAATTAATGTCTGCTAAATAATGTTTAAGTTAAAAATGTCAGTTTCAGCTCGAAATCAGTACCAAAGCTGTGATTTGTGCCAAGATGAATTGCTCAACATGAACATATATATGTCTATTTTAGCAGATAGATAGATACACACATCCATATATAACATTTGAGCATCACCATCATTCTTAGGTGTAACTGACAAATCTACTCTAATTTAACCAGAAGGACATTTATTATAGAATACTGGGTGACATACAAAAAGGGCCAAAAGCTCAGAATAGATGCTACCAGGAGCAAATGCGGACAGGAGAGATGCCCTATCCACTGTGAGACTGTTCTAGGGAGCATCTTCTTCCTGCCATGACCCACCTCTTTCCCCATATTTCTCATCAGAACTTGCCCCCAAAAACTAAATACATCTACCACCATGCCACACATTGCTTACTTCCTTCTTCCAAATCTCAGGTGTGTACAAAACCTGAGCCACATATGGAGCCCTGAATACAAGGGAACATGAAAAGTGTAGCTATTAATTTTCCAGCCTCCCCATTACCAAGAGGCATAGTGAAAGAGGGATGAGAATGAGTAATGTGGGAGCCAATCCATCATGAAATTGCTTCAGTTTATACTAAGTATGTTGGTCATAACCAGCTGACTGGTTTGACTGTGTTCCTGGAGAGAACCATAAATACAAGCATAGGGGAACGTTTCAATTCCTAGACTCAATGAGGTTGAAATGGATGAATTCCCTAAATCCTACTCCCCATACCTGGGGTGCTAGTGACAAGCAAGAAATGAGGATACACATCCTGGGAATATTAGGTTTTGAAATTGAGCTGAGCTGCATTTTCTCAGGGAGAAATAATACCTGCCTGACCCACTTCGTATAGCTGCTGAGAAGATAATGCATGAGAAGATAATGCATTCTGTAATCTCGCACTGATGTCCATCCTCTTTCACCTGTGGGTATGCATTGGCCTTATCAGAGTCTCTTCCCCTTATCTCCTCTGCCTCAATTGAATCATTCACCAAGATCTGCTGATTCAACTTCAAAAACTCTTCTCAAATCTAGGATCTCCCTCTCTGTCTATTGTCAAAGAGTCAGTACAGTCCCTCATCCTATCTAACCCAGGTTGTTACAGGTGTTCTAGGTGCAGTCTCTCATCCTATCTCACCCAGGTTGTGACAGGTATTCCAGGTGAAGCCTCTAATCCTATCTCACCCATGTTGGTACAGGTGTTCTATGAGAAGTCTCTTATTCTATCTCACCCAGGTTGTTACAGGTGTTCTAGGTCCAATCTCTGATCCAATTTTACCGATTTGGGTACAGGTGTTCTAGTTGAATTCTATTACTCTATCTCACACAAGTTGTTACAGGTGTTCTAGATGCAGTCTCATCCTATCTCACCCAGGTTGGTACAGGTGTTCTAGGTGAAGCCTCTAATCCTATATCACCCAGGTTGTTATAGGTGTTCTAGACACAGTCTCTCATCCCATCACACCCAGGTTGGCACATGTGTTCTAGTGAAGTCTCTCAGCCTATCTCACTCAGGTTGTTACAGTTGTTCTAGATACAATCGCACACTATCAAACCCAGGTTGGCATAGGTGTTCTAGGTGCAGTCTCATCCTATTGCACCCAGGTTGGTACAGGTGTTCCTGATGTAGTCTCTCATACTATCTCACCCAGGTTGGTACAGGTGTTCTAGAGGTAGTCCCTCATCCTGACCCAGGTTGTTACAGGTGTTCTAGATGTAGTCTCTCTTCTATCTGACCCAGAATGGTACAGGTTTTCTTGGTGCACTTTCTCAACCTATAAACCCAGGTTGGTACAGGTGTTCAAGAAGTAGTCTCTTATCCTATCTCACCCAAGTTGTTACAGTTGGTATAGATGCAGTTTCTCATTCTTTCTCACCCAGGTTGGTACAGGTATTCTAGGTTAAGTCTATAATCCTATCTCATCTAGTTTGTTCCAGGGCTTCTAGACGTAGTATCTCATCCTATCTCACCCAAGTTGTTACCAGTGTTCTACATGCAGTCTCTCATCCTATCTTCCCCAGGTTGTTCTATGCGTTCTAGATGTAGTCTCTCATCCTATGTCATGCAGGTTGGTAGAGGTGTTCTCGGTGCAGTCTTTCACCCTATCTCACTAAGGTAGGTACAGGAGTTCTAGGTGCAGTCTCTTATCTCACCTCACCCAAGTGGTTACAGTTGTTCTAGACGCAGTCTCTCATCCTATCGCCTCAAGGTTGTTCCAGGTGTTCTAGATGTAGTCTCTCATCCGATATCACCCAGGTTGTTACAGGTGTTCTACATGCAGTCTCATCCTGTCTCACCCAGAGTGGTACAGGTGTTCTAGATGCAATTCTCATCCTATCGCACCCAAGTAGGTACAGGTGTTCTGGGTGCAGTCTCTCATCCTAGCAAACCTATGTTAGTACAGGTGTTCTAACTGGTCATCTTGCCTTTAGTCTCACCAACTTCCCACCTGTTCATCTCAGAAAACAAATCAGATCATCCACTCTCTTGCTTTAGTGTTGTTTTCATTGTTATTCATTCTTTAATGATACCAATTTCTGAGCAAAGACAGCCTCTCATCTGCAGGCCTTGACTGTGCCTCCACTTTCCAGAGAGGAGGGGGTGGTTCCAGCAGAGACCTATGACTGCTGTGGGCCACTTTAGAAGATCCAGAGGGAGCAAATTGTAAATTAAATGATGTTCCAATGATCACTGCTAGAGATGGATCGATATTGAAACTGGATTGTGATTTTTGTCAAGGATATTTTTAAATCTCCTCCACATTATTTCTCATCTTATTAGTCATGAATTATCCAACTCTCAACTCTTCCCTCTGTTTTTCTGCTTCAATGTTTCATCTTATCTCTGCCAACTTCATCTTGTACCCCCCAGCCAGTCTCCATTCCTGTAATTTTACAAAAAAAATAAAGTAAGATATTCTATGTTTTACTTTTATATTGCACCAAATGGTACATCTCAGCCTCAGCCCATCCTTGCTCTCATCCAAACTACCTCCTGCTTTCTTTGCTTTGAAAGAAACACTGTCTGTATCTATGCCCTAATCTGGCATCTCCTTTTTCAGGTTCTCTTCTCATTTTACTGCAACATAGTTATATCTCTGACAAGTAGGAAGCTGAACAAACTACCTCTAATAAAGCAAACCATGTGATACTCACTTTTTAAAGTTAATCGTAGACTATTACTTTATTCCTTTTACACTCAGGTAGCTTCTAAACAAAAAGAACATAATATGCTAAATAAGTTATTGGGTAACAGAGATCAGCATTCTAACATAACACTTCTAATGCATGATTATTTTAAACAAATATCTCATTCACAGAAATTACAGATAATCAGAAACTGTCCACTAGGCTGTGAAGTATAAAAGGTGTTTGATCAGAAAGAAAAAACTCTTTTTAAGAGGTAATTGGGCGAAACCCGGGTGGTAGCCTGACCGTGTCCCTTTTGCGCATGGTGGGGCGGACCCACCGGCGGAGGCGCTGGCCGCGGGGCTGCTCTGTGCGCTGGGGAAGGAACGAGGTAGCAGGCACTCTCGCGCACCGCGGTGGCACGGACAAAGGTACTAAGTGCTGGGACGTGTGGTGAACAAAACGGATGAGACCTTGACCCTCACAGAACTTACAATCCAGCAGAGCAGATGTTTGGTGAAGACGACTTACCCAGATCACTACTACCTGGAAGTGATTGATATATCCTGGTGCAAACCTTCACGGAGGAAGCAGGCAAGACAACATGAGCCAGCAACTGAAGAAAAAGGCAAAAACAAGTGGCAGGAAAGGCGTGGGTAAGAAAAGCCCTCAATAGGACCAAACCAAGGCATGCCAAGTCCAGCCAAGCCCAGCAGGCAGACGTGGAACCTCTCAGCACAGCATGGGCCTTGCACGATGGCAACGTGTGTTCTGAGACTAGCCCTCCAGCTCTTGCAGAGGATGTCTTCCCCGACTGCTACATAGAATGCACAATGTATGAGGTGAGTTCTGTGAACCCATCCTGGAAGAGGACTCATTTTTTAAGTCCTTAGAATACTTAAAGGAAGGACCAGACCAAGAGCCTCCTCAACAGGTTCTTGAAGCAAGCCCCTTTCTGCAGTGTTGATTAGAGTACACGAAACCGGGGGCCACACAAGAGCTTCCCCAAGAGACTGATGTAGAGAATTCACTGGAGTATTCCGAGTACATGACAGGCAAGAAGCTTCCGCCTGAAGGAATACCTGGTGTTGACTTATCAGATCCTAAACAGCTCGCAGAATTAGAAAGAAGCCCCCAAAAATAAAGATTATCTACGGACCATCCCTTGTCCTCAGGGTCGCTGCTGGCGAAAGTTGAGGAACGCAGCCACCCTGAAAAAGCACCTGCTGGTTCATGCCCCCAGACCACGTGTGCGCGGAGTGCGGGAAGAGGATCGCTGAGATCTCCAAGCTAAAGAGGCATTTCCTGGTCCATACCGGAGAGAAGCCGTACCAGTGCAGTTTCGAAGGCTGCGTCAAGCGCTTTTCCCGGGACTTCAATTTGCGTACACACGTGCGCATCCACACTGGGGAGAGGCGTTTTGTGTGTCCCTATGACGGCTGCATCGGGAGGTTTGTTCAGTCAAATAACCTGAAAGCTCACATCTTAACGCACGCGAAGGCGCAAAAGTACCTGTGAAGAAGAAGGTGGAAAAGAGTCCTCCAACAGGATGAGCCTATTAACAGAAGAGTCATCAGCAACAAATGTACCTCATTGATTATTGTTTTTAAATCATTATTACAGCCCTAAAAGGCATATTCTTTAGTGTTAATAAGGTGCTCCTATACTTTGGGATATCATTTTTAAAACAACTTGTATTCTATAGTGTGCTTCCAACAGGAAGGTCAGTGATAAGTTTATTTCAAAAGCATAATCTTTAATATATCATGTATTGGATTATTGGATATGAGACTTATTTTCGCATACTATAAATAAGAAAATAACTTTGATTTTTAGTTTTTGTAGTTTCCAATTGCTTGGCTTTTGCCTTTTAAATATATACTTCATGGCATGTGTGATAATCCTAGAAATTTCCAATCCTAAAGAATGAAAATTTTGTAGTAAATAAATGAGTAGTTTTAAACAATTTTAAAGTTACATGTACTTTTTTATTATCTTTATTTTCTTATTGTATCAAACTGTATTGAAATCATAGTTAGATTTATGTGATTGTTTGATAATGTTAATCCATTTGAATCCATTTTAGATATTTCCAAATAAAAGTACATAAAATCCCAGTAATATGCTAAATCTGGATTAAAAGAATCAAAGAAATGTGGATTAAAAAGATAACATGTATTTGTTCTTAAAAATTAGCAGAACATGGCAAATACTGCTGTTTGGTATTACAAGTTACAGGGAGCAAGTTGCCCATATATGTGGTTGGTTAAGGTATAAATTGTCGCTGCAGTTTTGGAAGATATTTGCAAGTGTGTTGCATTAGTGTTCTAGGGCTGCCATAGCAGTGCCACAAACAGGGTGGCTTAAGCAATAGAGATTTATTATCTCACAGTTCTGGAGGTGAGAAGTCCAAAATCAAGGTGTGGGTAGGCTTGGTTCCTTCTGAAGCTATGAGGGGAGAATCTGATTCAGGCCTCTCCTCTCAGCCCGCAGGTGACTGTCTTCATGTTCACATGGCGACTGCCCTGTGTCCTCACGTCTCTTCCCTCTGTACCTATCTAGGTCCAAATGTCCTCTTACGAGGACATCGGTCCTATTAGATAAGAACTCACCTTAATGACCTCATTTTAACTTGATTACCTCTGTAAAGACCCCATATCCAAATAAGGTCACATTCTGAGGCACTGGGAGCTTAGATTTTAATGAATGAATTTGGCAGGGGGAAGGGGACACAGTCCAACCCATAATATTTGCATTATTTTGAACCTAATAGTTTCATTTCTAGAATTCCATTCTGCATAATTATTTGCACTAATATAAGAAGGCATTTGTTAAAGGATATTAACTGAATTATTTTTCATAGTAACAAATTTATAATTGCAATGTCCAGCAAGAGGAAACAGGTTGCATAAGTCATGCTATCTCTATTCAGTAAAAAATATACACGTATCCGTAAAGAAGAGGGCCCCAGCCAGAAGGAAGCAACAAAATGAGAAGTTTGTTTTTAATAGATGGAACAGAATCTGGCATGTTTACTTGCTGTGGAAGAAAAATCAGAGAAAGTGGTTACATGTGGATAAGGGGAGGAAATTCGTTGTCCAAAGGTGGCTAGTAAAGTTGAAATCTAACTCTGATGTAGGAGTTAACTTATTTTTATGATTATAAAGTGAATCCTTGATTGGAATCACATTATAATGGGCAGACATATGTAGCCATCAAACTTGGAATTCATTTTCCTCCCAGAATAAGAAAGGTAAATGGTCAGGTATAATTAAAAAACCACATTTCTTTGATTTTAAGATTTAAGACACCACTGGAATACTAATAAGTGCCATAAATTTAAGTTTTTAAGAAAAATAAAAACAAATAAATAAATCAACTTTAAGATTAATCTTGATTTTAGAAATGCCAAAATCTAAAACAAATCTGGTCTTTAGTGGTTTCATACAAATGTATAGAATTGTTTTTTTTCTATTTCTGTGAAAAACTGCCATTGGAATTTTGATTGTGATTGCATTGAATCTGTAGATTGCTTTGCATTATAAGGACATCTTAATATTAATTCTTCCAGTCCATGAACACAGGATATATTTCCATTTATTTTTGTCATTTTCAATTTCTTTCAACAATGTTTATAGTTTTTAGTGTATGAATCTTTCACTTCCTTCATTAAATTTATTCCTAAGTAGTTTATTCTTTTGGATTCTATTATAAATGGGATTGTTTTCTTAGTATTTTTTTCAGATAGTTATTGATGTAAAGAAGTACAAATGATTAAAAACTGAAAATTATAAGGTAGAGGCCATCACTTTATTGGTATCACTGATACATAGGCCCTACTTAGTAGACAATTAGTAAATTATGGAATGAATAAATATGTTAAAATATAGCTTAATATGTTTTTTTAAAAAACTACCTGTAATAAAGTCTATCAAAGTTTAATTATATGTAATTCCAAAATGGCTAACAAAAAAGGCATTACTAGTTTTTGTATAAAATCTGATTACTCTGAAATAAAAGTGAACAACTTTAAAAAAAAAAGAGGTAATTAGAGAAGCATATTTAACATTTCTAGTTTCTTAAATTGAAATTTTATATGAATTTAAGTAGGTTAGGACATTTTATGTATTATATAATATTAATATTACTAATAAGATAATACATTATATTGTATATTGATAGTACTATTAATAATATAAAATGTCCTAACTTACATAAATTCATATAAAATTTCAATATAAAAATAGTATATATATACATACATATATATATATATATATATATATCCTTCCGCTGAAAATACACTCAATTTCTATTTCCCTTGGAAGCTGGGATACAGATTCTGAGTGGCTTTACCTAAGACATCTTTTAGGTGTTCTTCTCTCCTCTCTCTGCAGACTTCCTGTAAGTGTATCTTATCCATCCTCACGGCTTTATATGTCTTCAATATGATGATGACTACCATATTTGTATCTCCAGTTCAGAATGCTTTTCTGAGCTCCAGACATGAATGTACAGCCAGCCTCTTGACAAGTTCACTCAGTTGTCCCCAAAGCAACTTACGCTCATCTTAAACCGAAACCTTGATCTTTCCCCTTCAGAATCACTCCTCCTCCTGACTGTTGAGTCTTAGTTAATGGTATCAGCAATTACCCAGGAAGCTTCAAACCCAAAACCCTGAGAGTCATACTTGGCTTCACCTCTCTGCCACACCCTACACGTAGTCCTTGACCAAGCCTTGTCAATACAGTCTATATCATTTTACTCAAATGTTCTTGTTGCTCCAGATTGAGAAATTGTATTTTCCACAGATGACCATAACAACTCCTATCCCCCAGGCTCAGGTGACCACATGTGCTATGATCTGAATGTGTCCCCCAAAATTCATGTGTTGAAAACTGAATCCCCAGTGTGGAAATGTTAGAAGGTGGGGCTTTTGGGGAGGTATTTAGGTCAAGAGAGCTCTCATTAAGTGAATTCATTCCACTATATTAAAAAAAAAAAGGGTTTATGAGAGTGGATTTGCTCTCTTTTGCCTTTCCTCCTTCCACCATGTGAGGACACAGCAAGAAATCCCTCAAAAGATGCTAGCACCTTGATCTTGGATTTCCCAGATGCCAGAATTGTGACAGAATAAATTTCTGTTCTTTATAAGTTACCCAGTCTCAGGTATCCTGTTATAGAAGCACAAACGGACAAGGATAACATGTGACTGTGATCCTTCCCTATCAAGAGGTAGCATATAACTCCCTTCACCTTGAGTCTGGGCCAAACTCATGACTCACTTCTAATTAACAGAATGCAGTGGAAGTAATACTGTGTGACTTCCAAGGCTAGGTCAAAAAGAACCATCAAGCTTCCACCTGCTTTCTTCGAGACACTTGCTTTGGGGGAAGCCAGCTGTCATGTAAAAGTTCAGCTATCCCGGGACCACTGTTCTGAAAAGGCTATACGTAGGCATTCCAATCTGACTCCCCGCATCAAGTACTGGCCATGAGTGAAATATCTTGACTGCCCAGCCCCATCATGACTTCAAATGACTGTAGCCCCAGCCACCACCTACCCATAACCACATACAATACTCTGAACGAGAACTGCCCAACCAACCCTTTTGTGAATTACTGGCTCACAAAATTTTTAGTAAAAATAAAATGGCTAGGACATTGGTACTTTAAAACAGGAGTCTGCCAACCTCCTTATTTGCTGGCAAATTAATAAACTTCTCTTAAAAATAAAATAAAGTGGATGTTCCTATACCACTAAATGTTGGGGTAATTTGTTATACACCATTAGTGCCGAGATTGGCTTCCCATTGTTGTCAAGATAAATCCAAAATTGTTTCTGGAAGCTACAGGGCCCTGCACGTTCTGGCTCCTGGCTATTCCTTCAGCCTCTCCATGTGCCTTGCTCACCAGGCTTCAATCATCCTGACCCCTTGCTTATGCCTCATGAGGAATTTTGCTGAGGCTATTGTTTTCCCTGCCTGGAATGTATTATACTTGTCACCTGGCCAACACCAGCTCCATCCTCAGGTCTGAAATGCCATTTCTTCAAGAAAGCTAAAAGGATGCATAGCATGGAGGGAGAGCGTGGGTGGTGGTGGTTGTTTCTAGGATGAAAGAAAGGAGCAAAAGTATCCCGTGATGGGAAAGAGTCATGGAAAGAGAAAGATGGACGATGCAGGGGAGAAAGGATGACAAATGGAGAGTGGTGAGCTCCAGGTATCATATACTTATCTCAGATGTGGAAGAGGGAAAAAAAAAGACAGGGGGCATGTGGATACCACTGAAACCTACTCTACGTGGCTAAGGCTGACCTGTAGGGACAGCATCAGTGTGCTCTGGAGCTCTAGTGTCCCTTGGGAGCAGCCAAGGTGAAATCCTGGCAAGGAATTGGTAGAAAAGAGGAACGTTTGGTCCCCCAGCTTCCTCCCTCTGGGGTCATCTCTGCCTGGCTACTTCCCTCATCTTGAAGTGGTCATGCTTCTCTCAAAGTGGTCCTCTTCACAGGGGCTCTTCTGGGATTCCTCCCCATTGCAGTCCTTTCTGTTACCAGCACTGGATGATTCACTATCCCCTGGGATTCCCCACACCCCCACCAATATTCTTGCAAATTGCCTGTCTATTAAACCATCCTCAAATTATCCTAAATGTAGGTGTGACACCCTGTCAGATACAGATGGTAATGCTGCCCAGTAAATAAATATTAATAAAAAGGGCAAGAAAATGTGAAGCAGGCAACAAACTTAACATCTGATGCTATTCCAGTTAAAATAGAATACAACAACAAATCACTAAGACAATATTACCATCAAGCTAAGGAACAAAATGAAGGACTGTGGAGTTGTCATTCTGTAAATGTAGGGAGAACACCTATAGAGAAAAACAGTCTCTTGCATTAAACAAGGGAATCAAGCTTTTCTTTTCTCCACTTGAAGCTCTGAACTAACAGAGTTCATGAGAGATTATGTAAAACAAGGCAGATGAGTCATTTTATTCTTTTTCAGTTGCCCAAACATGGCAAATCTTAGAATATCACCTTTGCTATACACATCACGGGAGCCTCCGCAAACTGGAATACTCTAAGTACTTCTTTTTTCTTTTTCTCTAAGTTATGCAGAGTAAAAAGAAAATTAATATATTCCTGAATCAGGGAAGATGCACTCTACCTGAGATCTACTAGTCTGTGTCAATTCTTGAAACAACCCTGGCTTATTTCAAAAGGAGGAGTAGCAAAAGTGTGAGTGAGGAAATCTGATCCAAGTTGATTTTCCATCACTTTTGACATCCCCACTAGGCTATTCATAAGGCTTTTATATTAGCATTATTATTATTAATTATTAATATGTTCTTACTACTGAAGAGAAATGCTAAGATCATACATACCATTTATGGAGCATTTACCCTGTGTCAAGAAGTGTCCTGAGAAATTATATAAATCAAATCATGTAATCCTTATGTCAATCCTATGGTGGAATCACATTATTGCTCTTATTTTCAGATGAAGAAACAAAATACAGACAGGATACACAAGTTGCCAAAGTCATACATATTCCAGCTTTATAATGAAGAAACCCAGCAGGGTAGCTTGATCATGAGGAACAATTTATAACTGGAATTCTTGAGAGATGAACTTTTGTTTTTCCTTCTTTCCTTTTCTTTTTAACTACTAAGGAATTGCCTCCAACTTGGAGAAACTTGGATCTGCTTGATGTCAAGACTATCTAGGAAGTAACATAGAACTTTGTTTTTTCCCCTGCTATAAGCACCAGGCTTACAAAGATCACCAAATCACACTCATTGTCATGAAGCTCTTCCCTGTAACTTGCCAGTTTGGCAGGATTGGATGTGATTTGGAAAGAAAAATAATACTAAGAATCCAAAATGGGGGGTTAATCATTTCATACCAATTAATAGCTATTATTTAAAAAAGAAAAATACTAATATTGGGAAGAACGTGTAGAAATTGGGACCTTTATGCATTGTTGCTGGGAATGGAAAATGGGGATAGCTGCCATGGAAAAGTTTGGAGATTCCTAAAAAGTTAACACAGAATTATCATATGATCCAGCCATTCCACTTCTGGGTATATACCCCCAAAGAACTGAAAGCAGGGAGTCAAACAAATACTTGTATAACAATGTTCATAGCAGCTTTAGTCACCGTAGCCAAAAGGTGGAAACAACCCAGTGTTCATTAATGGAAGAATAAATAAACAAAATGCAGACAGTGGAATATTATTCATCCTTAAGAAGGAAGAAAATTAAGACATGCTACCACATGGATGAATACATTATGCTAAGGGAAATAAGCTGGACACAAAAGGACAAATATTATCTCACTTACATAAGGTATTAGAATAGGCAAGCTCACAAAAACAGAAAATAAGAATAGTGGCTACCAGGGACTGGAGGGGAGGTGAGAGTAGGAAGTTATTGTTTAAAGAGTACAGAGCTTCACGTTGGAAGGATGAAAGAATTCTGGGAAGAGATAATGGTGACAGTTTCACAAAATTGTGAGTATACTTAATAACCACTGAACCATACCCTTAAAAATAGTAAAAATGATAAGTTTTATATTGTGTATATTTCACCATAGTTTTAAAAAAAACATGGATTTAATTTCACCTCTGACATCTTCCTACTCAGTGACCTTGAACAAACCACAAAATTTCTCTGAAACTCAGTTTCATGATTTGTAAATTAATGAGTTGTTTGGATTTATCAGAAATCACAAAATAGCTGTCTGTACAATAGATGAGGCCAGCAAAGTCTATGCTTTTTAAATACTTACAATCTTTAAATATGGTTCACACAAAATTCCAAATTTGCATTTATTTTAAAAAAATCAAAATAGGGGTTTCTACTCATGGCTATAGAGGGCTAGAATGAGTTTTGCTCCTACTCTTACATCAAAAAACAAAAAGCCAGGTAAACTCCAAGTTTGTAAATGTTCTTGAAACCTTCTAAAAGTTGAGATGACACGGTATCAAATGTTTCCAAAATACAGAAAGAGGCAGGTGTCTGCAGGGAGAGACAGTATACATGCATTGCTTACCTGAGGCAGACCAAACTGGGCACAGCAGGAAAATTCAGCTAGAATAGTTAATGACTCAGTGGAGTGTGGGCCAGCAAAAGAGATTAAAGACTTCAGTTTCAGTTTGTGTGTGTGTGTGTGTTTGTTTTTTCTTATAAACAACAGAAATTTGTCGCTCACTGTTCTCGGGGCTGGAAAGTCCAAGATCAAGGCACAACCAGAGTTCACTGATGGCACCTTCTCGGTGCATCCTCACATGGCTGAAGGGGCAAACAGGCCTCCTAAGGACTGTTTTATAATCCCACCTTGAGGGCTCTGCTGTCATGACCTAATCACCTCCTAAAGACCCCATCTCTTCATATTATTGCATTGGGAAATGGGTTTCAACACATGAATTTTGGGGTGACAAACATTCAGATCATAGCACCCATGACAACAAACTCCTCAAACTTTTCTAACTTTTCACTTGTGGTTTCAAACAATGTTTGAAACACGTAGATGTCAGGTGGAGACTGAAGTCGATTTGTTATACAGATACGTTCGTTCTTAATAGAATGCTATTGGTGAGAAGGCATTGTGCATCAAGTGGAGGTAAGAAAAATATCACATTTTCAAAACATCTTGAGGTATAATTACATATTTCAAATGCACAGCCTTCAAATGTATGTTTTGTTTTTTGTGGTTTTTTTAAATTTTTTTTCCTTTTATTTCATCATATTATGGAGGTACAAATATTGTTAGGGTTACAAATATTTCCCCTGCCCCCCTTCCCCCCCCAATCTGTCCAATCCCCAGGTGGTGTGCACTACATACATTATATAAGCATATACCCCTTTCCTCCTCCCCCCTCCCATCTGCCCACCACCCGATAAAAAGTTTTTTTTTTTTCTTTTTTGTTTGTTTGTGTTTTTTTGACATTTTGGTTACATTGTATATCTTTGCCTCTCCCTAAGAAGGGTTAGAGTTATGTTCTTCCTCTCCAAAATGCTGGCCACATCCCTAAGATTGGGTCCTCCCCACCAAATCCCTGGTGAGCATTGCCACCATTTGAAAACCATAGATGAGTTTTAACAAATATCTATCCTTGGCATTGGTTAAAATACCTCCTTAATCAAGATATGGAATACTACCATGAACCAGAATATCTCCTCATGTCCCTCTCCAGATACCCCTCCTGAACCTTGTGTCCCTAGTCCAGAGTCAACTACCATTACTGAAGGGTTATTTGCTGGCCCTTCCGTGGGTAAAGCAGGTTTTGGTGAGAGTAGAAATCAAATCTCTGCTCCCACATGACTGCAAAAGATGTGATGTATTTGCACAACGGTGAGGTTTGTGCTCCTCTGCTACCTTTCTTACAATGGTGGGAAGAATGGCCGTGGTGCCCCTGAGAGGATTTTCTACTTCCTTATCTGCTACAGAGACCAAATTGAGATGACAGTTTCAAAAGCATTCTCCTTTATACTGTCACTGTAACCAAGGGGGAATTTATCAGACTGGGAGGCGAGTGCATTTTTGTAGCATGAAAACAAAATATAAAAAGTTAGAAGCATTTTTTTTTATTTTTAAAAATTCTAAGATAGTTCCAGAAAGTGAGGAGGAGGATATGCCTCGCCTAGAGCAATTTATGTCTCATCTTATTCTAATTAGATGGCTGTCAGAACTCTTTGAAATTCTGATTCATCAGGGTTGCCCCCTCTTGCTAGAAGTATTGAGGGAAGAGATTGTGCAAGTAAATATAGAGTTGGTGCTTTCACTTATGTGTCTGTGTTATAGTTATTTAATGACAGGAAGGGATATAATTTAAAGGGAGAAATTGGCAATTAGTTAACTCTCCCTTTGATTTGCACAGGGCCAGCTATGGGTTTGATTGAGCTCCTTGAAATAATTACCATGCACGTGGAAAGGACTCCAAAATCAGCCCCCTGCCAATGACACATGGCTTATGACCTCGAGTGTCCCATTACCATTTTCAATATCAGCTCTGGCATGAGCTTGTTCTTGCTCCCTTACATAGTCACCGAAAAGTAAAGACTGAAAACCCTTCACCTCCCCCAAGGCAGAGTAGGAGAAAAAAAACCTCAGACGTCATCAGAACCAACTGTCCAGGCCTGATTATGTCCCAAGGGAAAGCCATCACTTCTAATCTGTTCTGAAAGGACAGCTAGTTCCCTTTCACAGGGAAAATAAAATCATTCCTCTGTGGAGTTCCACTAGATCTGCTTAAGGTTTCAGGGAGCCATAAAAGGAACTGAGTCCAGGGAAAGAGAGACAGAAAGGTGAAACCTTAGCAATAGACCACTCATTTGAAAGGAATGATATTCCTCAGAAAGATGACATTGTGACCTCCACTTGAGACAATGATATTTTAAAAGCAGTAATGGTCAGAAATCCAGAGTTCTAGTGCAGCTCTCTGCTTACTAGCTGCGTAGCCATTTGCAAGTCACTTGAGCTGTCTGGGCCTCAAATTTTCTTATGTATCAATGAGGTTGATGTTAATACCACTCCTTCGGTATATTGAATGGGTCAAATGAGAATGAATTTAAGATATCTTTGCATTATTATTGTCATGTGGATACACTATTGAACAAGACAGATGTGGATTATTACCTTGTGAAGGTAAAAATGTAGTAAGGGAAATAGACCAAACAAGTAGGCAAATTGACAGACTGCTAAGAAGGGGAAGAGGGATATAAACCTGCACTCAGTGGCAGGGAATAAAGTGGTGTATGGACTGAAACCTGAAGAATGAGAAAGTGCCAGCCATGAGTAAAAACCAGAAGAAAAAATTCCAGGCAGAATGTGCAAAAGTCCTGTGGTAGAAAAAAATAGTTCAATGAGTTGAAGAAAATGAAGCAAGACCAGTGACTCTGGAGCATAGTAAATGAATGGGAGAAAAGATTCTGGAATCATCTCTTCTATTTTCCTCTTAAGTTATGGGATAGAAAATTTGGATGTGACAGCTTGGATAGAGGAGGAGAATAATAACATGACAGCTTACAATCAGCAATAACAAGGACATGTCAAGAGACTTAAATTGTAAAATTTGGCTTGACCACCCACAACAAAATTCCAAATCTCCATGTATGTTAAGCCTGCAACATCCCAACAATCTTCCCCTGACAAAATACAGGAAGGTAAGAAATCAAGGATATTTCATGATGACCATTGGAGACCATCACTGGTACCCAGGTCACTTGTCCAGACCTCCCAAACAGATCCATCTCCACTGCGGACAGGTGGACTGCTGAGGTTACTTTGAGAGACAGCTTAAACAGTAGTGTGTGCACTGCCCAGTCGAGAACAACAGTGTCAGGAACCACTCTGACTTTTCCATTCTAGCCATCCTCCGCTACCTGTCAACCAACATGAGCAGCTGATCCATGCATTTAGAAATGTTCTCACACATTACCTTTAGGCACCCCATTAAAAAATTGTTATAAAAACCACAATGGCTCCCCAGTTTGTACAGGAGACATCTTTGTCTAGGTTGGGGCATTGGCCCAGAATTTGTCTTCTTTACTCTCTACAGACCCACCCTGAGTGGTCCCACCCAAACCTTTGGCATGGGACCAGATATATTCTTGATAACTTCCAAATCTATTCTGTCTCTCTGGCCTCTCTCCCACACAGCAAAACTCTTTGCTAATGACCTCCTGGCTAGCTCTGTGAGTCTATCCCATTGACCTTTCAAATTTGACATATCCCAAATGGAACTGACCACCTGTCCTCAAGCCAGCTCTTCCCCATTAAAGGTACCACCATCCACCAAACTACTCAACAAGAAAGCTGGGGCCCACCTTTCACTCCTTCCTACTCCATATGTAGCCAATTGTCAATCCGCATAGCTTTTACTACCTTAATTCTTCCTGAATCTTTCTTCCTCCCACCCACCTTGTCAGGTAAGGCCCTCACCATTCCTTGCCTGGGTCTCCCAGCTTCCCATATGGCCCAGCCAAATATGTCCTCTACAGAGGTATCATAATGGTCTCTATCAAAGGTAAGCTCAGCCATACCAATTTTCTGGTATTCAGTGGTATCCCCTACCAGCTAGCTTTCAAAACAGCGGTCATCTGCCCTAGCTTAGGCCATCAAATCCTCCATGATCTGCCTCCTGCCACCTCACTGGCTTTTCTTTCTGCACTCTCTTCCTTGTACCTTTCATTCCAGCCCTACTATGCCATTTGAACTTCCCCACACACAGAACTCACGGTTTATTTTCCCTCCATTTATTTTTCCAGTTCTTCGCTTATCTCCTTTTCATCTTTCAGAACTCAGCTCAAGTCTTTTACCTTCCTCTATGTGGTTTAGCTGTGTTTCCTTCATGCCTCCAAAAGCACCTTGTGCCAATTTGTACCTAACACTCACCACGCCAGGCTACACTTACTGATTTACTTGTTCGTCTCACTGAATTGACTGTAAATACTTCCGAAGAAAGAGCATCCCCTTTTTTTATTATTATTGTTTGTTTACCCAGTTCCTGACACCAGGCACTATGTAAAAATATATGCAGCATATTTAACAGGTAGGATATTAACTTTAAGCCACAATATAAATGATTCCAAACTATAAAATGCATAGAAGAATGAATCTTGGCTTTATCTGAGCATATGCCATCTACATATGTATTTGATATGAAAAGTTTTGTTCATAGCATTCCATCAAGTGAAACATAAATGTATATTTAGAATATGAGCCTTCTTTTCTACCCTTATCATTGTTTTCCAAAGAGTAAAGTATAGCCCCACCTTCACTGCAGAGAACAACAATCCTCTTCTGACACTGATAAATGCAGGGAAAATGATTTCTCTTAACTGAAATTTTGAAATCCTAAAAGCTCTACAAATAAAAGTTTTCAGAAGCTCATTTGGCAGCAAAACCCGACCTGACCTGAATGAAATTGATTACAAAACCTGACCTAAGGGCTATATAAAATCTTTATTTATCACACCATCAGGGCTATAGTTCAACACTTTTTTCAATAATCCTTATGCAGTTTTATTCTCAAATCTGGTAAGTAGCCAAAAAAAAAAACAAAACAAAACAAAAAAAAAGAGCTACTTTGTGATTTGTCTTCAAAATTTCTGGTTCTGTAGTCTCACAAAACTCTAAAGCTTCTCCATTTTCTGCTTTTTCATTCAGTACCTACTCCTAGTCAGAATTCTTTTCCGGGGGTGGAGTATAAACTTCTTATTTTTTCAGCTTTATTGGAGTAAAATTGACAAATAAAAAATATTTATATATTTAAGGTGTATAGCTTGATCTTTTGATATATGTGTACACTATAACATAATCACCACAATCAAGCTAATGTATCTGTCATTTCACATAGTTACCAATGTGTGTGTGTGTGTGTGTGTGTGTGTGTATGGTAAGAACATTTAAGATCTACCCTCTTAGCAAATTTCAAGTATACAATACAGTAACCATAGTCACCATGCTGCATATTAGACCTCCAGAACTTGTTCATCTTGCATGCCTGAAATTTTGTACCCTTCTTTGACCAACATCTTCCCATCTTCCCATCTACTCAGGTCCTTTTCTCCCAGCACTTGACAATCACCACCATCTAACTCTCTACCTCTAAGAGATTGACTATTTTAGACTCCACATATACCTGAGATTTCATTTAGTATTTGTCTTTCTAAGTCTAGCTTATTTCTCTTAGCATAATGTTCTCCAAATTCATCCATGTTGTTGCAAATGGAAGGATTTATTTCTTTTTTTAAGGTTTAATGATATTCCATTGTGTATATCTACTATATTTTCTTTATCTATTCATCTATTGAAATGGACATTTAGGTTGTTTCCATATCTTGACTATTATGAATGAAACTGCAATGAACATGATAGTGCAGATATCTCTTCAACATACTGATTTCATTTCCTTTGGATATATGCCCAAAAGTGGTATTTCTAGAACATACATATGGTGGTTACATTTTCAATTTTTTGAGGAACCTCTGTACCATTTTCCATCATGGCTGTATCAATTTGTCTTTCCACCAACAGCTTGTAAGAGTTCCCTTTTCTCCATATCCTTACGACACTTGTTATCGTTCATCTTTTTGGTAATAGTCACCTCGACAGGTGTGAGCCAATATCTCTCATTGTGGTTATGAGTTGCACACTCAGAATTCTTTGTGTCTGCCTCCAAGCTAATTTAAGGGAAGGCCTTTCTTTGCCCAGTTAAATTCTATTGAATAACATTACTAAAATAAACCCCAAAATGAACAAAAATGAAATTACTTCTAGTGCTTTTGTGTGTTGAAATGTCAGCCATCTTTCACACTCAGTTTTCTCAATCACTCTATTCTTTTGCTTTAAAAGAACATCTGTAAGTTTTTCACCCTTTCCTAACTAATGTCTTTCTTAAAAGCAATATTTTTCTAGGTCTAACCTCAGTTTCTATGCAGGAACTCCAACTTTATAACAGGAAAAATTTCAAATAGCTTTAAAATGAAAATACAAACAAAACCATGAAGTAATAGAAGAAAAATAAGATAATTTCCTCACAATGTTAGAATGTATACCTTATGAAATTTAGAAATAATTTTTAAATAATAAATTTGACTACAGAAAAGTCAAAAGTTTCTGCAAAACACAAACCACCAGAAGCAAAGTTGAAAGACAGAAAAAATAACTTAGGAAAAATTTATGAACAATGAATTCCTACAACCAATTTAAAAAACAATGAATCAATATAAACATAAAAAATAAATAAGTACATCACAAGAAAAGCTTTACAAATGGCTCTCGAATATAGGAAATATCTTTGATACATTTAAAATATGAGAAATACAAATTAAACTATACTGTGTTGGTTTTAATTTAACAGGTTGGCACCAGCTGAAAATTTGGAGATAGGCTTTGTTGGCAAAGCAGTGGAGAAAACATAAACTCTTGTATGCTACTGGTGAGGATATAAATTGGAACAACCTATAAAGAACCAATTTGGCAATACTTTTTGAAATTCCAAATGCACATATTATTTGATACAACAATTCCACTTTTAGGAATTTATCCTACAAGTACATTAACAAATTGTAAAACTGACATATGTACACAGTTATTCATTGCAATGTTGTCAGTATGGAGAAAATTAGAAACTACATAAATTTCCATCTGTATGGAATTGGCTGTGTATTGTCATATATCCATTCAGTGGAATACTATATAGCTATTTTTAAAAAAAAGAATAGGGAAGCTCTTTGGGTATTGATATGGAGAGATATTTAAGATATATTTTTAAATGAAAGAAAAAGAAAAGCAGTGGGCCTAATGGTATGTGATATATATTTTTTGAATGTTTCAGATTAATTTTCTGAATGAAGTCAGATGTTCTAAAATGTCTCTTCAATAAAATCTAATGTTTGAACATCAATGTTTTCTTGAACTGGGCTTTTAGAAAAAAAGATTTAAAGTAATATAATAAAAGCAAAAGAAATAACATATTTTCCAGACTACTCAAAGAAATTCCCCTTTATACTGAGGGATTTTTCATTTGCTCCTCTACATTCCAGATGGAATTGGCTCCTCACATTGTTTCCATTCACTTTCCAGATCTAATGAAGAGTATTTTGACACATTCAGTTTTATAGCAGGCATTCATTCAGTAATATTATTCTGGGCACCAACAATAGACAGATGTCCTAAATTTTATGCATGTCCTTCATTTGAATGATGGTTCTGTTTATTTGCCAAACTAATCAACTTAACCCCTGGGATCAGAGGCATTTTGCACTTTTAAGAGGTTTTCCTACCTTTCTGGCAAATCCTTGTATTCTTTTGCTGACCTGATTTCCTTCACCTATTTTTCCACTGTTGGTTTTCCCAAGGATCCTTCTTCTCACTCTATAATGCCCAGGGGATCTTGACTACTTTGACAGTACACTCTACTGTAGATGAGGCTGACTTCTAGTTGACTTCATCCAAGTACTCTATGACCCCACAAGCACATGTCCAACGCTAAACTCTTCACCTTCCCCCAAAATGTCTTTTCCTCCTCCTGAATTGTACAGTCTCCTTTCTTCCTCATCCCCAACATTCACCCAGTTACTAAATCCTATTGTTTTTACCTCTTCAATATACATGGCCACTGTAGTCCATCCCACTACCTCCACCTACTTCAGACCCACTTCACTCCTCACACCAACAATTGCAATAGTGTACTAACCTGCAAAACCATCCTCAGAACAACTAATATAGAACTTTATCTTTAAAACAAAAACCTGATCATAATACTTCTTGCCTCAATCCTTTAATAGCTCTGTATCACCTGTAGTAGGAAGATGCTTCTCTTCACCTTCACATCTCTATCCTGCCCCACTTCCCTACACCTTCTATCCACTTCTGAAAGGAGCCATGCTCTTTGTTCACTGCATACCTTCAGCAAAGGCATCCCCTTCACCCTGAACAGCTTCCCTGCCCTTCCCCCCAGGGCTTATCTCTACTTCCAACTCCCACCATTTAGTGAGAGCCTAGCCATCTTTCAAAATTCAACACAAATGTCACCTCCCCTGTTGAACATGTCTGGCACTGAGCAATGTCTGCTTTTTTAACATGAGTCCGTCCTCACTAAACTGCTGGAGTGACAGGTCAAAAAAACAGAGCCAGCTTTCTTATCTCTTCATCTACACACTTAGTACAACATCTGGAATATGAGCATTCAATAAATTGTGATTGAATTACATTTAATTCAATGATAATATCTAATATATGTTTGTTTTTAAAGCTCTCCTGGAATAGTGAGTTAAAGAAGGAATGTGCCAAAGATTAGAGGTTGGGTATCTTTAAAAGCAAGTAAAAGGAAAGATTTTAAAGATATAGCATGACAAATGTCCCAGAAAGAGTACTAAAAATGATATGTCTGAAATAAGAAGTGAGGATGAGAAGGGAAGAATAGCAAGATTAATAGATGCCTCGCAGGTGTTCGAGAAATGATGGGCTTTCTTCTTTTGCCAAAGCACAAGTAGGACGTCAGAACTATTGCCTTGTCTTTTCACTTCCTCTGGGGCCACTAGGAATTTACAGATAGGGAGTCACTTGCAACTATAGAGTGCACCAACACCTTTTAATGAATTAATCAGATTTCTATTTTATCCCATATCCCTTTCCACCCTTGTCATCACTTACTTGCAATGCCAATCCAAGTGCTCAGCTTCTCTGCTACTGGGGAAAAAAGTAACTTTGGGTACCAACTTCCAAGTAATCCTTCTCTCCTTTTGGACCCTAAAACTCCTCTGCTAATGTCTAAAACATAGACACAGAACCTGGTCCTGAAAAGGTTTTCTCCTGATTCATTAAGTCTATTACCACTGGGACCTTGAAGTTGCCTCTTTCTGGAACACAGAAGCCAGGAAAGGAGGACTGGCTGGATTCTTGCATCATTCTTGTTTTTTATTGTCTGGGACCTTCCTGTCTGAAAAGATTTCCCTAAGTGGCTGCTCCCCTCTTTTCATCAATTCCTCATTGTCTAATCAGTGAACATACTTCCGATGTCATTGTCTCTACAACTGTGGCACCACTTTAAGTCAAACTGATTTCTGTGTATCAACTGTCCCAAAGAATTTACTGTTTCTTTCTTTCCTCCTCTTGACCTCTTCTGCCAACTCCCTCCTAATCTCTCTCTCTCTCTCATGCACACACACACACTCACTTACATACATACATTCATACATAGAAATCGCCATTACTTTTTCACAACAATTACTAATGTTCACAAAGCACACATTTACATTTAAACTGGTGCCAGAGTCTCAAAACAGATACATTAGCAGATCCAAACATACTTTTGGGAGAAAGATTGCTGCCATCAAGAGAAATGCCTAATAGATAAACACTCTGGAAACTAACTGGGGAAAAAAAGTTTAAGCCAAAATAAGAGAAAACTCTTCATATTCTTCTTGGCGCAACCATAATGCATACTGGCCTCTGTTCTAAAATGCAATGTGTGTGCAGAAGTGACAGAAGGAAAAGATTTAGATTCACAGTGAAATGATACATCTATAGCCTAATGAAAGCCAGCAGAACAATTGTAGAGAAATAATAGAGATGCCACAGGGGGGTGGATATACAAAGTGGTTTCGGAAGTGGCTTGACTCTGCTCTTGTAAATATGAATCTAGTCATGTGCTTGGTCTATATATGCTAAGTAGGATTCAATATCTACCTCCTTGTCATTTTAAAAGGTCTTTGTTCTTACACCAAGAATGACTAGCATAGTATTTCACTATACCATTCCCACCCACTTTATTTCAAATATGTACACTTTTTATTACTTTTTATTATATTTTCTTCCAATTTCTGGAACTTAAAGTTTTTATTAAAAAATTCATTTCTGAACCCAATTCCTATTACAATCTTATCCATATCATCTACACACACACACACACACACACACACATCTACACACATGTAAATAAACACGAGTTTACTCATTCAGTTCTAAACTAATGGGAATTGAGCAATTTATTTGCCCTTTCTCATCTTTTAAATCTTAACTTGAGTGCTAACTCCTCAAAATACTTTTCTAGAAATGATCCTCTAGTTATGCTAAATCACAGTGGCCTATTTATCTCTTCCATGTGGTTATTCAAATGTGTAATTTAAAAAGTGTATTTAATTGTCATTCTCTGCCTCCTCCAATAAAATGTAAGCTTCATGAAGGCAGGGACCATTTCTGCTTTTCTGTGTGTCCATCCCCACAACATACAATTGTGCCAAACACAATGTAGAGTTTAGTAATTAATTAACAGACAATTATGTATTTTTAGTTTTCTATAAACACACAAGCATATATGACATAAAGGGATTTAAGCAAATCTGCTTACACAGTGCTTACTACTCAAAAATTCTTAATGTTAATACAAAAACTAAGTCTGCTGTAACAAAATAGGAGATCAAGTATGAAATGAAGTATAGAATTGGCAGGCAACAGAAGCTAATGAAGGTACTTTATTCTTGGTACACTGAAATGGATAACGAATTAAGAAGTTTTCTATTGCTATGTAACAAAATTACCACAAACTTAGCAGCTTGAAACAATACTCATTTATTATCTCACAGTTTCTAGGGGTCAGGAGTACGGGAAAGGCTTAGCTGAGTCCTCTGCTCCATGATCTCATAAGGTTCCAACAAAACTGCCAGCTGGGGCTGCAGTTCCATCTGAGGACCAACTGGGGAAGGATCCATTTCCAAGCCCCCACATGGTTGTTGGCAGCCTTTAATTCTTTGAGAGCTGTTGTACTGAGGACCTCAGTCTCTTACTGACTCTTGGCTGAAAGCCATTCTCAGTTTCTTGCAATGTGGAACTTCCCAATATGGCTGCTTCTTTCTTCAAAGTCGGCAGGGGAGAGGCTCCTGGCAAGACAGGGTTTACAATCTTACATAACCTAATCACATACATATAACCACATGCATTCTATCACCCTTGTCATATTGCCCACACTCAAGGTGAAGGTATCACCAAGGTGTGGGAGCACCTAGAAGCAGGGGTCAAGGAGGCACTGTGAAGTCGGCCCACCATGGATGGAACAGTCACTAGGAGCCTGGATCACTTAAGAATATTTATAAATAAAATATTTTCTGGTAATAAATAATATGGCCAACCTCACTGGCTTCTCCAAAGTTTCATGAATAAAATATTAAAATAACTGACACAAGTGGTTTAGGTGGTAATATTGACATAGAAAGATTTTAATGGTGCTTCATAGCAGGAGAGTAAATCAAAGAAATGTGAATGTCTCCAGAGTTTCATCAAAGACTGGTGAAATAATAAGTTAGATGATGCAAACAGCATAAAAAGCAGCTAAAGAGTTCAGATACAAGACACTGAATGAAAGCTGGTCTCCCCATACAAGGGAGATTCTATCACAGTCCTGCCTTCTGTCTCCATCCTTGCCATGTGTTTCACTGTGGGTGGATCATACTTCCTTGCCCCACTGGCTTTGGGCTTAGTCTCGTGAGTTGCTTCAACCAATCGAATGTGGATGGAGATGACAGTGTGCCAGCTCTGAGCAAAGGCTGTTAGAAGTATTACAAGTTTCAGTTTGTTCCTTTTGCACTCTTGCCATCCACCGTGAGAATAACTCATCCAGAAAGGATCCCAGAGTGAGAAGGCAAGCCAATCCCTGCAAGCCCAACAGAGCCATGGCCAACCCTTGAAATTATAAGTAATTAATAAATATTTGTTGTCATAGGCACTAAATTTTGGAGTTGTTCATTATGCAATAATGCATCAGCAAAAAACTGACTAATAAAATATAGAACTTTCCAAGCAACTGATCAATAAAATGAGAAGTGACTTAGCATATTCCCCACAATTAAAATGTTTGTTTCAAGATAAAAGCGTTTCTATGTATTTTTATATCCGTGGTCTGATCTCTGAAAACATGATTTTCTATTCCTGGAACAGCCTCTGTTGGAGTTTTAGGAGGTTATTGAAAAAGTGCTCCCTTCCCCCACCAGAGATTGGGATGCAGTAAGAGGTATTCAGAGAAGTCAGGCAGATAGAAACCAACAAATTTTTTTTATTATCATTAATTTATTATCGTTGTTGAAGTGCAAGGCTTAATGTAAAAGTCAAAGACACCTGCTAGTATGAAGCCCAGAAACAAGCTTCCTATTCAAGCCCAGGCAGACAAATGAACAAACAAATCCTTTGCTTATGAGAGCAAGGACCTCCACCACTAACCTTAGCACACTGCAGAGTAGACCTGAGATAGGCTCCTTCCAAACCCTCCAGTCTCCTACATTATTCCTCATCACACGGTAGGGAAAGAGACCAAGAGTAATACTTGAAGGAAGTTTCTGGAAGAAAATAGGAGGAGAAAAGTCTTTGGTGTTTTAGAAGCTTTATTCTCTCATATCCCAGTATTTTCTCAATATCCTAATTGCAGCACTTAGAGTTACCTTGTATTCAAGATATTTATGTCTGCACCTGTCCTTGCCACTACATTGTGTCTCCCTAAAGAGCAGAAGCCATAGTTTATTCATTTTAAAATTCCTCACGGTACACAGTGCCCACGGAAAACAGGCACTCAGGAAATGTGTGAAAATTGAGCAACCATGTTTTTTGCTAAAAGTTGTATCTTTGCCTATCAATGAGAAATAACTAGAGGCAGGTAACTTAAGTGCTAAATGGAAGGCAAATTGGTAGGGCTTGATTTCAGGCAAAATTTAGGACATTCTCAGGTTCTTGTGATGATGGAAGGCCAACTACCCATCCCTGGAGACCCAAGACTTTAGAAAAATTCTTTTCCACATGCACTGGATTTGTGCCAAGATGAGCTCTAATTTCTGGGAGCACCTATTGATATTTACCTTTGATATATTAGCTCTACAACACTATAAATATTGCTGGTAAAATCATAGTTTATATATCCAGGATGATATAACAATTTGTATACCTAGCTTAATAAAACATATATTAATCTTCTGGAAGATGTGAAAGTAACATACTCAAAAAATACATTCTTAAATAATCCCTAGGTTTTATGATCCATAGCTTGTCTCTTTTTCATAAATATTAACATAAGACTGCTTTCTGAGAGTCAAACTTTAAACAAAACGAACTATAGATCTACTCAGAAATGAAAAATTATGCAGTCCTTCACAATAAAAAGTGCATTTCTGTTCCAAGAAAAAGCAACTGCAGTAATGAAAATTCCTAAACTCACTGGAGAGTGTTTCTTTCTGAGAATTGGTTCCAACTTCATAGAAGTGAGAGGTGTTGAGGTCAAAATGATCAGACTGTGTGATTCAAAACGTGTATCCAAGCAGGAAATGTGCTAGAATTGGGAAGTATTCAGCAAGGAGGTTTCTCCAGGCAGGTAGGGACCCATTCCCCAATCAAGCTAAATAGTGACTTTCAGCAATCCACTTGACAATTCTGATTAAGATGAGATTACAATCTGCAAAGGATCAAGAAAATTTATACTATAGCTACCATCACAAAAACTGCCAAAAGCCAAGGACAAAGAATAAGAAGTTTGTAGAAAATAAGAAAATGTAATAGCTCTATCTTTTTTCCAACCATGGTGAAAGGTAAAATAAGGCTGAGAATAAAATATTAGCTGTCAGTCCTAGACTCTCAGGCTGAACTGAAAACAACAGCAAATAAGATTGCCCTATCCACATGCAGGACTTCAGAGGCACCCTGCTGCGGTGTTTTGTCTTGTAACTGCAAGGAAAAAAGCTCAGTTTGAGTATATCTGCTGTAGGATTAGAAAAAGGATCTCAGATACTAACTAGGACACCTCCCACCCCTCCCAACCTCAACACAGCCAGTCACGTTTTACACACAAGGAAGCTGAAGTTTACAAAGAGATGGGACTTGCCCTTTGACTGAGTAATGCTGCATTTGAGCTAAAGTATGCCTCAAGCCTTTGTAAGCTCAGTTTCTCTGGAGACAGGATAGTGTGGCTACTAAATGCTCCAAAAGTGCGCTACTCTGCGTTGCTCTGAGAGACGGTTGCTGCTCTGTCTATAGGGCAGCCTCCTGTTTTCTTTTCTTACTTTAGTAAGTTTGCTTTTGCCTTACCCTGTCAGCTCACTCTGAAATTCTCTCCTCTGTGAAGCCAAGAACCCACTTGGCCTTCAGGTCCACTTTCCTTTATCAAAACCAGCCTTCCCTGAACCCAAGAGGACTTAAAGATACCAGTCCGCCTTCTGTAAAGCAAACCAAACAGTCCTCTTTGAGCTGGCTGTCTTTTCACTTTCTCGTTAATGTCCTTTGGGAGAGACAAGATGGCTGACCAGAGACATCAGCTGCCAGATTGTATCAAAGAGAAAGAAAAGTTTTAGATGAAAATGAAAAATTAAAAAAAAAAAATGCATTGAGTGTAATTCTGAGTGAAAAGTGCCAACACCTACCAGAGATTCCATAGGAAGAAGTTGCGGAGCATAGCAAAAAGGAGCAAGATATCTGCAGAGACCAACCAGTGAGAGGCTTGGGGCCCAGTGAAAAGAGTAGGTGGGGTGGTTTGTTTCCCCTCCCTCACATCTCTGGCAGTCAGCAGGCTCCCAAGCTGCTAGAGAGCCTTTCTACCCTCACAAGCCCCAAAGTGGCTGCCACCAATGAACTGGGAGCTTCTTGAGGACAAAGCACCAGCTTACCAGCCCCATTGAGGTCACTTCCCGTCACCACAGACCCGAGCTGAGAGGCAGGCGCCATATTGCTTCTCCACCCACCATATGCCTTTGTCCTCCCCAGGGAGCTTCAGCCCCTCAGTTTTTGTCTGGCTCATTCCCACACAAATATTTCCCAACTCTGACCCAGAATACAGGAGCCAGGCACCGATGTGTCCTGGGGACCGATGTGTCCTGGGGGATCTGTGTGACCCCAAAGCCAGGAGGTTCTGGGTGGGCTGCCTCCCAGAGAGAGAGGCACAGAGGTGACCGGAGTGCTAGCTGTCATCTATCCAGACTCCTTTCCTCTCCTGCCCCATCCCTAACCCATGGCTGCCATGGGATGGGATTGAGCCGGGGCTCTCAGGAGTGGCTGCTTCCCCTCTGCTGGTGTGCACACCACACCAAGGCTTCCACAGGGAGTGGGGCTCAAACCTTACTTCTCAAGCACCACTGGCCACCTGCCCCTCCTGACCATCTCCATACCCTCATGTGCCCGCCCACCTCTCTGATCCCACTTACTTTTTTTTATTATTGTTCCTGTGGTCATTGTTTCTTCTTTTTAACTTCATAAGTATTGGTCAAGTTCAGAGTTCCATCCTTAGTCCTCTTCTCCTTTTATTTACCTGCCTTGATCATCCCATTCATCCTTCCCTTCCATCGCCTCTTACCTGGATTCCAGCTCTACCCAGCATCTCTAGAGAACCTCAGACTTAACGTACATGTAAAAACACATTTGTGCTCTCGTGTTGATTCTACAAATCTTGGTTTGTGGAGCTTAGAGAGCCAAGAGAGTCTCACTTTCCTTTTGTTACAGCCCACCTCATGTTCCATGTCTAACCAGCCAGCATGTCCTGCTGATGCATCTCAGAAATGTCTCCCTCCTGCCCAGCCCCTCTTCTCTGCTCCCCTGAATCTCATCAGTTCAGAGCTAAACTATTACAAATAGTGCCCAATGTGGTTTTAACTGAGCCTCTCTCCCCACTTCAATACAACCTCTATGCACTAACCAGAGTTGGAGATAAATTGGAACATGAATCTCCATGAGGCTCCTGGGCTGCTACATAAAGACCATCTTTCATAAACTAACAAAAGTCTTTTCAGAATCTACCTCCCCACACCTGTCCAGCACCATTGTCGCTGGTATTCACCATACTATTGATTCTAGTCTCACCACTCCTAAGCAGATTGCCTTTTCAAAACTCCTGACCCCACACATGTGGGTCCCATTGCCTAGAATGTCATTCCCCTCCTTCTCCTCCTGTTAACCACCTTCAGTGCCCAATTCAAATGTCACCATCTCTGTGAGTGTCCCCAGACACCCCCAGGCAAACATGTGGCCATGGTACTTTGTCTATACCTCTATTAAAGCTCATACCCTGTGGCATTGTAATAAGACATTGTAATGTGCCTATCTGGACAGTGGCATTGCCAGTCCTTCACAGCAGGAACCATGCCTTTTCACCTTTTATTTCAGCACCTATTAGAGAGCTCTCCTATACTGGGTGATCAAATAAATGTGTGTGGAATAAACAAATGACTATATAGTGGAACATGGCCAATACAGACTGATGCTTTTACTGCCCTTTCAATTGTTTTGATGCATAATTGCATTCATTCTAACCTACAATTAAATGATAAAGTAGTGAAATTGATTATTCTAATAACAAAATAGTAACTTTCTATTAAGAAAATTTTTGTGAAATAATGGAGGAGGCCCGCCCAGAAGATGGCGGATGAGAAACACCGCGAGACAGAGTGTCTCTGAAGAAAAGACAGATTCTAGCAGAAATTAGAAGAAAGAAGCAAGAAGACGAGCCTACATCGGATGAGGGTCGGCAGGAGGATACCTGAGACCACGGGAGACTCCACGGGAGGAGGTCGCGGAGGAGAACTGGAAGCTGGGACCCCCGGAGCAGCCCGGAGACCAGCGGGAAGGGGAGGTGGAACCGCCGTTTCCCCTCCCCTGCATCCCGGACTGCTGGTGGGCTCCCCAGCAAGCGGAGGGACCTGCGGACACCAGCCCAGCGACAACTGCCGCCAGTGAGCGGTAAGCCAGTAGCGGACGCGGTGCCAGGCTCCCAACTCCCTCGGGCACCTCCGTGTGCACAGACCCGAGCCGCGCGGCAGACGCCATATTGCCTCCTCCTCCCCTCCCCCGACCCTACCCGCGGCTACCCAGAGAAACAGAGAGACAATATAGCCACTAGCCGGAGGCACCTCCAGGGAACGGGACCTTCCCTTTTGGGGCCCTACAACAGCTGACTAAGGGGAACTCAGACTGTGAGCTCTCTGCCCGCCAGCCCTCCCAGGTGCTGCTGGCACCGTGATCCCAGGAGAACGGGGCAGAGCCTGAGCTTGAGAGACATAGACCCAGCTTGGGCTCCCTGTGGGTGAATTGGGACAGGCACGCGTCTCCCTGGTGGGGACAAAGTTTGAACTCTGGGACCCAGAGGTCAGACCTGCAGACCACATCCCGTGCACCGAGGCCTCGCATTGCCCGGGGCACAGAAGGGATACACGTGAACAGCCTGCTGAGGTGTGTGTGCCTTCAGGGGCAGATCAGCGTCCTAGAGGGCAACCCTCCCCCCAAAGGGAGGCCGTGCGCCCAGCCCAGGTGGTGTTCCTGTGGCAGGGAACCTCCCGGCTGGCATCACAGCCAGGGGAGGCCTGGTGGCGTGTGGTCTGGCCTGCCGACAGAGGCCTAGGAGTAGCCGCGGAGTTGGGGACGGTGGAAAGAGGCCAGGCCCGCTCCAGACTGCGGGTCTCGGACAGCCCCACCCCCACACGCAGACTCTGACTGAGCGGGGCCATTCCAGCCCCTCCCTGTCAGCTTTGCCTGGAAGCAGAGAACAGAACTTTGACCCCTGCTGACCACATTGGTGGTGCCTGAGGGCGAGCTTTCCCAACTCAGCTCCGCGCAAACTCGCCCCTAGACCAGTCCTCACTGAAGGGGAGAAAAGGACACTCCTGGAAGTCCCAGGGCCCCACCCACCACCTGAGGCACTAGAGTTCTCTCTTCAGGAACAAGAGCTGATAACAGGACACAAACACAACAGCGTAGCCTGTTCCTCCAAGCAAGCGCCACCTACTGACAGGGAGAGCATCCTGCACACCCTTTTCACGACACCTACTGACTCATTATACAGAGAGTGGTCAAATCTCACCCACAGACACCACCTACCAGCTCAGAAACTAAACAAGGCGTGTGAATACCCAAACAAAAACCTAAAGAAAACAAACAACAACTGATCGACATGGGAAGAAATCAGCGAAGGAACTCAGGAAATATGAAGAACCAATTGGAAAACACACCCCCAAAGAGGAGCCCCAGCCC